>BQNB010117487.1:0-21165 GCA_026074375.1 Tanacetum coccineum
CAGGACTTGAAATTTGGCTATAATAATAATAATAATAATTATGTAATAAACCGAAGCCGAAATAAGACTTCTGGATCATGGTCGGCTCGCATACCGATGTGACAGCCATTTAAAGGGTGGAGGTAATAATAATAATAATAATAACTGTGGACTGATAAAAGTTTACTGCATCTTGCCGGCTCACAACCGATGTTCCAGCCTTCTAAAGGACCGAGGTTTAATAATGTTGCAATAATAATAATAATAAAATCCTTAGAGAAAATTAGGAATAAGGGAGGAAAAGTAAGTACACAATTAGCATTTATGAGTAGTGTTAGCATCATAACTTGTAATTTACAATAATCTTGTTTTTAAGCTTGGCTTGGAGAGGTGAAAGTCGGGGACGATAAATTTATCCATTTGGACACTTTTTGTGCTTTTTGTTTCGTGATCCTAAAAGTTATCAATGAATAATGAAAGCATTACATTATGTCACACATGAATAAGTTGTAAGTTGAAAATTATGAAAATCATAAAAATGAAAAAAAAACATTTAAAAAATGGGTAAAACGGGGGGTGCTTGCGAATTAAATGATTTTTGAACCTTTTAACGGACATTTTCTGTTCTTGTTTGATTGTGAGGGGGTTAGAAGTTAAAAGGGGATAAAATTATTTATTTCCGGGTTTGTTTAATTTACATTGCGTGTGGGACAAGCAATGACTTAGTGTGGGGGAATTTGATGAGTGCTAAAACACACATCTTTTATAACACGTAAAACACTATAAAACAGACTAAAAATGTTAAAATATGGATAATTATCGTGCATATATGCTTGTTTGGTATTTTTATGTCTTCCAGGTAAAAGGATTGAAACCGGTGCAAAAACAGGAATGATCGGGCTCAATTTGGTCAAGTTTAATTATTTCTCAAAGCCAAGACAAAGTCGTGAAAAGTCCTCGAGCATACCATTGAAAGAGTGCGAGAAAATGAATCCAACGGTGCCCTCGAATTTTATTGGGCCAGCCCGTAACCCATTTTATGGGCTGGGCCAGCCCAAACAAGCAAAAGCCCAACAAAGAGTCCAAAATAAAAATAAAAAATCTGATGTGTATAATGGCCATGACATCATGGTCATGTGCATGGTAAATAATTCCTTCAAAGCTCACGTGAGGTACCACTATATTGAATTCGGCGAGTAATTGGAAGACACGTGGCGGAGCAATGCATAAGTTATCAAAATTCAATTCTCAATTGATAAAGAAATGATCCAACAGTCCAATGTGATGCGTATGAATGAAGCATATTAAAATGGCCACGTGGCGTGATGATGATGGCTAGATCAATTTGTACAAGGTTGGTGATCCGTGTGATTGGCATTGATGACCAATGATTGGCACAAAAAACACACAAGGTGGTTAAGGGAATTTATAAGTTTCCCCCATAATTGCCCCCTGGCTCTCCTTTATAAGCAACTCGCTCCCCCTGGCTAGTTGAGAGGAGTAGATTAATATTAGTTTAGAATATTTTCATTTTCAGCTTATTGTAGTTAGTTTTTAGCTTATTTGTCTTTCATAGCTTAATGTAATCTACTGTTTTACAGCTTATTTTGTTTATGTAACAAGATTTGTTTTGGCTTAATGAAGATGATGTTTTATGTTTAAAGTGCTTATTACTTGCTCTTTTTCTTTCTATTCTTTTAAAAGCTTATTCTCAAATAAGCTTCCACTTAGCTTATTTCTGAGTTTATGCTCGTTGATGTTCAAAAAGCTCTTCGTTTAGATCTAATAAGTTTCTAAAAAGCTTATTTGGTTTCATTCAAGCTTATGTGGTTTGGATCAAATTTTCGTAGCTTATTTGCTTAATCGTTTTAAGTTTTGGATCGTTTAAGTGCTATTAGTATAATTAGAACTCTAGTCGCTAAATTCTTTCGTCTTAGATTAATGTTTAAATCGATTTGAAGGTTTCCTTGTTGCTCGATAGTAATTAGATCCCGTAATGATTTTTGATTCGTATTTTCTCGTGTTAATGAAGCTTGATTCTTTTGTTACTTTGTTCTCTTTCAAACTTTCAATCGTAAATCTTGTTTAAAGGTTTGTTTCATTTTCTTAGCTTATAAGTTGGACCGTGCTCATTGTTTTCTAAAATTGTGTTGCTAACTAGTAAAGTTTTTCTTGAAATAAGTTGCTATTAGTGCTTATAAATTGCTCGTGTGGATTTAGGCGGTTTCAGCTTATGCGGTTTAGCTATTTTGGTTTATCTAGCTTATTGAGTTGTATCATATTTGTTTTGGAAATTTCTAAATGTAAACTCATAACTGGATCTATAATATATGGAACTTTGGCATTTGTTTTGTTTTAACAAGTTTTCATTGGGCCTGCGTTTAGGATTTTGATTGTTGGGCTTGCATTTTGTTTGATCATTGGGCCTCGTCTGGTTACCTGTTCATTGTTCTTGTGGGCTGTGCTATTAGGCCAAACGTGAATTAGAATAACATTTGTTTTAAACAGTTTATTGTTAACAGTCTTGTTACATGTTTTGTAATTTCGGTACCGGTCAACTCATGAGGCGTAGAGCTAAAGGGTGTATTTAGCTAGACCGAATTTGATTATTTGTTTTAGCTAAATAAATCGAGTGGTATTCGTTTAAATTGCGGGTCTTCAATTCAGTTCCATTTTCTATCCTTTTTCAATTAATTAGTATAGCTTATTTTTAAAAATGTTTAGTTTTGTTTGTTTAATCATTATGAGTAGCGAGTAGTTTAATTAGTGCTTGTTAAGTGATTTAGTGATTTGGGAATTAAGTGTGGATTTGAAAAAGGGTTTAATTAATAAATAATCTTCAATTATTTAGATTTATAGTTTGAATTTTCCAAAGGGCAAAAGCCGGAGAAATAGTCAAACTAAACCAACGTTGTGAGAAAATTATCTTTTCTAAGGATTATAATTCGTTAATAAACCTAAATTCACACTTAATGAACTTTTCTCATCACTTAGCAAGCATATTTGTCATTTATATCTTTTAGATCAATTTTAGTATAATCTTGTAGTTTTAAATCTTAGAATTAATATTAGTTTAATTTTTAGTATAAAAATAGTTTAAAATCAAAACCAAAAACTTGAATGATAATCAAGCTCAATTTACAACTTGAACGTAGATTTTCATTCACCTCTCACCGAGGAGAACGATACCCGTGTTGATTACTTATTATTCTTTCCTAAGAATAATTTGTATGATACTTAGCTTAAGTATACGTATATGTATTTCTATAAATATATGTATTATACACTTGAGGGTTTATTTGATAAACGCGTTGAAAAACGATTATATCAAAATGGCGCCGCTGCCGGGGAGAGGTGTAGCGATTTTTACGGGATTGTTTGTGTTCGAGCCTTGAAGATCTTTTCTTCGGAAAGTTTATTTTCATTCTTATAAAAAAATATAAAAATCCAAAATATTTTTCTTCTATTTTTATTTTTTCTTTTCTTTTATAAATATTAAAAATACCAAAAATATTTTTTTAATATTATCTTTATAAAAAATTTCAAAAATATTCTTCTTTAACCTCTTATCCGTTTAATTCTTTCTTCTTATCCTCTAATTGTTTAATTCTAAATATTTTTCTTTCTCTTTCGAAATGGCCGGACTTTTTCCATCGCCAGCAGGTCCGATACTCGATCTCCGTTCAATGAATGAGCTACTTCAAATACCTATTTTAGGTATTGAAAGTGCCATCGTCATTCCAGCCGTTCTTGCCGATGAATTTGAAATAAAACCAACATTAATTGATTTCGTCAGTAACAATCTTTTTTATGGCTTTGAAGAAGAGGATCCTCATTCACACATCAGGAGATTTTACCAAATAACCCGAACTTTAAGACTAAACCAAGTGCCTGATGATGTGGTGAAGTTGATCTTATTCTCGTTTTCTCTTAAAGGAGCAGCCGAAACGTGGTTTGATAAAGAACCTCCTAATTCGATCACTTCTTGGGATGATTTAGTTTCAAAATTTTTGAATCGATTTTATCCTCATTCTAAAACGAGAGCGGTTAGAAGAGAAATCATGAATTTTCAACAAGTTTTTGGTAAGACTTTTACCGAAGCTTGGGAAAGATTCAACGATTTATCAAGGGAATGTCCTCATCACGGATTTTTACCCCTTCACCAAATAAACTTCTTCTATAGCGGGTTGAGTCAATCTGATTAAGATTTTCTCAATACTACAGCTGGTGGGAATATGATGACTAAGAATACTCAAGAAGCTTTAATCATAATTGAAAGAAAAGCTATAGTTCGGACTTATAGAAATAAATACGTTCAAGAAAAGCAAGCGGCTAATCTGGCAGTTCAAAAAGAGCAGGAGGAGCAGGCAGCTCAAAGTTTTACTCCATATTGGAATTTTCCTATGATTGACGACGATGACGATTACACTATTCAATATAAGCAATACTTAAAGAATTCGTCTAAAGCAATCACACCCGACTTATCACCGAGGAATCTCTCATCGTAGGGGACGAGCATCTTTGCACTATTCCTGAAAAGAAATCAGACGAATTCATAAAGTCTAGTGTTGAGGACCTTGTTCCAATCCCAAGTGAGTCCGAGGATGCTTCCGATAATGAAAATGAGTGTGATGTGCTTGTTTGTGATGATTCTTCTCCTCTTGACGTTTTAGAGGATAATCCCGTGATCTTTTCTAATCCTCTTTTCAATTCTAATGAAGATTTTACCTCTAGTGAAGACGAGTTACTTTCTGAGGAGAACGTTCCGAAGGAAACTTTTAAGATTTATTCGAATCCTCTTTTTGAATTTGATGATGATTTCACCTCTAGTGACGTAAATTCCTTAAATCTAAGATGAAAAAATGTATTGTTTTTGTGTGTGTGTGTTCGTCCGACTCAAACAAGAGTCTGGGATTTGGGGATTTCATTCCTCTCCATGACTATTTTTGTTGCATTGGATCGGGGGACACGTTCCGTCCTAATTGAAATTCTTAGTTGCATGAATGCTAGCTTGTATAATAGCCAGCTGATTTGTCCTGCCATGTTTTGTTTTTTCTATATAATCATAATAATTAATTTAAATCTTTTGTATTGGTGTCGTAAAACCTATGACTCTCACCAACCTTTGTGTTGACGTTTTAAGCATCATTTTCAGGTGAGCGTTATGAAGATACTGAAGTTAATAAAAATGGCTAGAGCGACCATTAGGATGCATTGGAAGTTCTTATTTGATTTCGTTTTGTACCTTGTTTACATGAATTCTTGGACGTTTTTAGTAGGTTTGTGAATCATTGCCCTTGTATTGATAAGACCCATTTTTCATTAATACAAGATGCCGTTTTTTTTGTTTTCGGTATTGTCATGACACATAGTGTCTTTTTTTCTAGTTATACATGTAGTGATTCTTTATTGTTGACACCATTGTGTTGTGATGATATCCATGATGTTACGCCTCATGTTTTCGCCTTAGCGGGGTGTGACAATATGGATGTGTAAGTGACAGTGGAATGCTCCGAATCCGACATGACAAAATCTGAAAATCAAAAGTAGCTTATATAAGTATTAATATAAGACTCTTATCGTAATATATTATAAACATGTATATCAATCATGAATGCATCTAGTCTAACCAACTAATGCAACAACTAGTGAGTGTATGTCACGTGAAAACCCCTTTGTATGAATGCAATGTTTGAAAACGGTTATAGTCCAAGTAAAAATACTTGACATGGTTCTCTATAACTTAGGCTCTTGATACCAATCTATAACACCACCAAATTGGGTCGCAGCAGAATATGAGTCTGAGAGTGTTACTTCATAGATCAATAGCATAAAATATATATAACAACGACCATTTAAAAGTCATTTAAAACCGATACATTGGATTTAACAAATTGTTTGTTACAAAAGCCCGAAGCTTTACTTGTTTGTTGTTCAAAATACAAAGATTCTAGTCCATAACAAATATTTCCCCAAAATGTAATGCAACCAAATCTTTAATGCATATGACTTCAAAATCTGACCACATTGTATCCCTTGTATTACTCAGTTGATATTGAAGAAAAACATGCTTTAAAACGTCAACAATAATGTTGGTGAATTCATAAGTTTGTAAAATGTATAATGTAGGACCACAAGATTTTCCTAGTGTATGATAATGCAACAGATACAAACATCACAAAAATGTAATTATGTTTCCCTAACCTCATGACACTGAAGCTCGACATAAATAAATTGCAATATAAATTGCCAACATTGCCCGTGATGATGTTCTAACCCGCAACATCCCAAATCCGACATGGTATACGTTCGTTTGTCCAGTGATAGCTAATCACCCGAACAGGGATGTCAATCCCAAATAGATCTATTCATAACATTCGCGCTCACATAGTAATTGACAGTTCATGATTGTGGGCTCAAAGGGTTATCGCTACTTAGGCAAACACGTAATCATAATGTAAAATTTTCCACTTGTGTCCAATTGTAAAATCATACATGTTTCTCACCCCAAGACATGTAAATTATTATAAATGTAAAATGTAGGGCTATGACCTCACCTTGAGTGAATGAATCAACAAAATATATCAGATGCGTGAAAAACGTCACGTAGGTGTCCGAGTGCAACCTAATTAATTATAGGTCGTATGAGTACTAAGTACTTTGAATAACTAATACCGTATATAATTCTACATAGTTACATCACCATCTAATTGTATTTGAGAAATAATATTTATAAAGTTAAAATGTTTATAAATATTTCTTTAATAAAAATATCGTAACTTTCTCGTTTTAAGTCCGTTTTGTACGTTCTTTATGTCTACACTTTCGTATTAAAAATATATATCAAAATATTAAATTTTAATATTTTCAACCCTCTGGCGAACAGTGATTTTTACTGTTCATGTACTTTATAAAATTATTTTTATAAATTTAATTAGCGTAATCTCGTAAAAGTCATATCTTATTCGTTTTAACTCCGATTTTAGCGATTCTTTCGAGCACGTCTTCGTAATTAAAAGTTATATCTAACTAAAGTATTTTATAAAAAGTTGCTGAGATGAACAATATTTTATTTTTATAAAACTATTTATTATCGTAAACATGAAAAATCCATAACTCCTTCGTTATTGATAAAAAAATTATGATTCTTAATGTTTTGGAATCCTAAAAATATGTAATTTCTGTGAAAATAATTATATATTTTTATCAGATGTGGAAAATAATAAGTTTTTATAAAATTGTTTTTATAAAAGCTTTTATTATCATAAACTTGCAAATGGCGTATCTTCTTCGTTATAGCTCGGATTTTCGAGTTCTCTATATGCCTACGATCGTTATGACATGTAGTATTTTAATAGAATATAAAATAAATACTTTATTTTCTGATTTTAAGCAGCAAGTTTGGACTTTTTATATAAAAAGGTATTTAAACTCATTTTTATAAACGTTTGGCATAAATGTAATACTACAAGTCCTCTACCATATCATATACCACAAATCTTATACACTTTAGGTCCTTTAGTCCATCATTTGTTCAAGAATATAAAGTCTCTTCATTTGTTCATTTACAAACTTTAATAAGTAAGCCTTTAAACCATTAATTTATATATACTTTTATAAATTAATCTACACTTATATAAAGCTTATACTTCAATTATAACATGTCCTCAAAATCAATATAACATATGACAAAGTATATCATACCATGATCAAAAGTAAAAATCCATTTTACATGTTAATATGCTTCCTAGATGGTGATTTACTATATAAACATCATATACACATAAAATCACAAATGTAAAGAGTGTAGGGTTTTTAGATGACCTTAGGATGAAGTATGATGAAGAGAAACAAGATCTAAACCCTAGTTTAGAATCAAAACTCAAGCTTCTAAGACTAGAAAACCCTAATTACTAATGAAACACTAATCTTGATCTTGCACTTTTCTTGATTAACCTTAATACTAAACCTGACAGGCCTTCATATCTCACCTTAGGAATACTTAAGATTATGATGTAAAGTCACTGTATATTGGTAAATTAAATTGTATGGGTTGTGTATATGTGTTGTATTGTATGCCACCCCCCCCCCCCCCCCCCCCCCCCCCCCCCTGGGCATAGGAGAGGAGAGAAACAAGAGATGAGTGAAGTTTTTACTTATGCAAATGAAGTGTGTGATATCTCTTCCTAGTATGTATCTATTTATACACCAAGGACTAGTCAATAACACTAGTTGGAAATGAGTGTAAGACGTAGAAAAACATAGGAGGGGATTAAAGGAAGGTATTTGGTGCTATTTGGTCAAGATAACTAGTCATGTACTAGCATAATAAGTTCTAGGTTTCTACAAGACTTTGGTTGATAAAATGTGTGCTCATTGTCTCCTTAGGACTACTTTGCATCCGAAAATAAGGGGAGGGAGTACTAGATGTGTCTTGAATATTTTATGTTACTTGAAGTTTATAAATTGTAGGTTAAATGTAGAAGTATAACTTGTAAAGTGTATGCTTTGGTTTGGTTCCTTCATGTATAATTCGGCCAATATGTAAACATAGGTGAAGTTTTATAAAACTTTGGGTATTGGGTATAAAAATGGGTATTTTTTGAAGCGTAGATAAGTTTTGGTGTTTCCGTGAATGCCTAAATGTATTTTATCGTGAAAAGTAAACACTTTACGTAACCAATAAAAATAAAATGTGCAAAGTTAATAATTATCTTCTAAATAATTATCTAACACTTGTTTGATGTAAACTTTTAATTGTTTGATGCCCGTTTACGTTGAATGATAATTTTTAGCTTACGCGATTTAACTTAACAATTAAAATTAAAAGCAAACGCGTACGAGACTATAATTAAATAGTGAAATAAATGACGTCGTAAAATGACCTGAAAACACGGGGTGTTATAGTGGGGCGGCTGCTGATGGTTATTGTTTAAGTTAGCAGCGGTTGGTGATTTATTGATGGGTAGCAGCGATTGGTTGGTGGTTTGTTGATGGGTAGCAGCGGTTGTGGCAGTGGCGAGATGGAAGCAGTAGCATGTGGTGGCGGCGACAGTATGTAGGCTATGGCAAGTGGTGGCGGCGGGAAGAGTGATAAGATAGTAGGAGAGATGTTTTGTTTTTTATATATAATAAAAAAAAGAGAAAATTAAAAAAAAGGAACATAAGGGTATTTCAGTCATTTTAGTTCGACTAAGGATCAAAACTGGAACCAAATGTTTGCCAGACGGACCTTTTTTGCACTTTCGATATTGGACGGACCAAACATGCAATTTGGCCAAACCACAAGGACCATTTTTGTAATTCTCTTAGATTTTTATAAAGCTTTATACAAGTTTATGCATAATGGAGAAAGGTCTATAACATAAAAAGGTTTATTAATTAATGTTGTAGGATGACTTTACACTATTATAAACTTTTACAAAGGTTCATTATAGTAGATGCCTTTATAAAATAAAATAACAATGAGTACTTATTGAACGTATATAGTAAAAATAATTTTTTTAGGATATTCTTACTTAAACTCATAAAGAGGAAAAACATGAGTTGTTCGTATACGTACAACATTGTCTATTAGTTTATATACAAAATAATTCGTGTTTTCATTTTAAAATTAATAATTCTATGCATATATATGTTGTATTTTTAAAATATAAAGTCTATGGGTAAAAAGTATAAATGGTTATTTGTTTATTTTTTAAGCTCTTAAAAACATGGAAACTTCTAAATTTACACTTAACTCATTATGGATTAGAATCCTCTAAAGTTGAGTCAAACATGATACATCATGTTCACCAATCACAAATAAGTTAAATATATACAACATTTCTTTTTAATAAAAATCAAGGGTCCACTAATTTATTTACACTCACAACAAACTTAACATGATGTATCATGTTTGACCACAACTTGAAAGGATCTTTTTCCCTCATTATATATTTAAAATTCAACCACTAAAGTTTATTTAAAGTTTTATTAATTACCTTATTTTTTTAAGTTTTTATTTTTACAAATTTGACACATATATTTTTATGTATATTTTTTCTCCACCAGTTTTTTTAATTTTGACAAAATTGGATTCAATTTTTACTTTTTTTAAACCAATCAAATCGCACAATTTTGCATCAAATCTATACTACATTATAAATCATTTTCCACCTATTATTGAATGTTGAAAATTTAAGAAAAATTTAAGATACCCCTATTTAATGAAAAGTATAAATGTATGAAACGACAATAAAATCAATAACTCGTGCACATTATGAAAATTAATACATTCAATTCTGTAACTTACACCTTCAAAACGTATAGGCTATTACAAATATAGCTTTAATTGCTTATATTCTTTTTATAAAACGTACAAAGCCCATTTGTAACCTCATTTATCGCCATGTAACAGCCCACCCTAAAATTCATATATAATCAACTTAAAAGTCACACAAAAACAAAATAGCACTCTTAGATTTTCAGTTTCATTCTCCTTTTTTTTCACCCACAACACGTCACGCCCACCACCGCCAGAAGGCTCGAAGCATATTCTTCTGACGCCGCAACCACTGATAACATCAACTGATTTCGTCGCCGTCACCATCGAATCTTGATTTCACAAGTGGTGTTTTGATCTTGGGTGGTTTCATTGTGGTTTTAGTGGTTCCGATGGTGATTTTTTTGGCTTTGGGGCTATTCTCGAATCAAGAAGAATTGAAAACCAGAAGCTTGCGTGTTGAATTTTTTGTTCGTCATCTTGAATCACCGATGTGTTTTGTAAATCAATATTCTTTATTTTTTTTATCAGCCCACACATGGTTTTCTTTTCAACCTTTGATACGTTTTTTATGTATAGACATAAGAACTGAAGTAATGAACAACAAACATTTGGATAAGCTTGTGTTTTGTTTTGAGCTTAACTTAAATTGTTTATATTAGGGTTTTTACGTTTAATTTATAACTAATATCACGTAATGGGCCGGATACAGACTTTATAATTTAGTAACTTTTTGCTATATGTCTCTTTTTTAACATAAACTTTTTGTTATATGTCATTATGTTGTGTTTTACCCACTTGTAATCTAATTTGAATAAGGAAGTTGAGAATACAAATTTTCAAAATTATATCCTTTGTTCTCTTATACATATAAAACACAAATTTATGTCTTAAGATGTTACTTAAGATGTAATGGCTTATACTTATCTTAATTTAAAAAAATGGTCATTCTTTCGTAATGTTATCGTTAGAAAAAACAGAATAACATTTGTTCGTCACAAAATAAGTCACCGGGTACCCGCCGCCTAAAACAAAAATTTATGTCTTAAGATGTTACTTAATATGTAATGGCTTATACTTGTCTTAATTAAAAAATCGTCATTCATTTCGTAATGTTATCGTTAAAAAAAACGTATAAGTGAATAATATTTGCTCGCCACAAAATAAGTCACTGGGTATCCGTCGCCGTATTACGCGAGTACCCTGCTAGTCTCATAAAAGAACTCTGAAATAATGTAATTTTTTTATCATATGTGGTAAAAGGTTGGTAGAAAAATCAAAATTATTAAGAAAACGTTTCAAGCCAACATAAAAAACGGCTAATTTATGTGATGTTGCAAGAGGAGCGTGTAGTTCACGTATAAAATGGGCGCGTAGACACATGATAGCGGTGATTAGACGAAGAAAATATTCAGCAAAGTCAATCTTTAAGGTTGACTTATATGAGTAAGGGCATGACGTTGCCTTCTTAAAAAGCACCTCATTTTGCATGTTACTCCATAATCGTATTATATATTTCATACTGGTCCTTAAACAAACATAATTATCAAGTTGGTTTTATCGATCAGTAGATGTGGTGATTTAAGACCCGATGGTCAATTACGAGTCAAAGTCGTTAATATATAAAATTCGCCAATTATAATTATAAACAAGCAAAAGAACCCGCGCGTTGCGGCGGAGCTAATTTTTTCCCGAATAATTTTTTTTTACGTTTCGGGGGGTTTTTTTGGGCGATGCGTTATGGCGGGGTTAATTTTTAATATTTTCTTTTTTTGTATGATTCGGCGAAAAAAAATTGCGTTGGGACGGGCTAATTTTTTCCCAAATATTTTCTTTTTTTGGGACGGTTTTGTAAATATTTTTTATGGAATTTTTGTGTAAGAAAAAATCGTAAATAGTTTAAAAGGATGAGGGCCGTTTTCTATTTATTTTATTTTTACTTTGGCCAATTTTATTAGAGCTAATTTTTGGTTTTTTTTGGGCTAATTCTTTTTCCCGTATATTACCTTTTTTGTCACGATTTGGGAGAGGATATTTTTTTTGCGTTGCGACAGGTTAATTTTTTTCCCGAAAATTTTATTTTTTTGGTGAACTGTTTCGATATCTTTGTTTTTTGGGCCGAAGAATTTAAAAAAAATTGTGAACCATAAAACTACTGTTTTTTTTTTGTTAATTTTTTACGGATTTTTTGTGTAATAAAAATCGTAAATAAGTTAAAAAAGTTAGAGGGACCGGATTGTATTTTTTTTTACTTTGGGCCAGATTTTTAGCCACATTTTATGCGAATTTTAGGCTAGTTTGTCGACAAATGTGTATATTAGTAATAAAGATTTTTTTTATATGAATTATTTATGTGTTGGGCTCAGCTGTTTAAAGTGTTGTTTTTTTTTTTATATTGGTTTTTTTTTAATATAAAATGAGTTGTACGTTTGTGACCATATCGATTATTTTAAAGTTGTTAGGTATCGAAGATGTTCCGCGGGGTTTTTTTTAATCTGAATAAATCAAACATTTGTAATATTTTATTTTCCATTCCTAATTCCTACCTTTGTGTACCTACAAATAAACAAAAACAAAACAAAAAAAAAAAAAAAAAAAAGAAGGGCTGGCTTCAAAAACAGATCCCATTACTGTAGCGACTGTCCCCACTGTCAAAACGACAGTGGATCAATGGGTTGTACGTTTGTGACCATATCGATTATTTTAAAGTTTGTTAGGTTATCCGAAGATGTTTTCCAGCGGGTATATTTTTTTATCTGAATAAAATCAAAACTTTTTATAATATTTTTTTTTCCATTCCTACTTTGTGCATACAAATAAACAAAAACAAAAACAAAAAAAAAGGGCTGGCTCAGATGTGGTGATTTAAGACCCGATGGTCAATTACGAGTCAAAGTCGTTAATATATAAAATTCGCCAATTATAATTATAAATATACACAATCGGTGACTAATACACTGTCGTTTTGACAGTGGGCCAGGTGCTACAGTATCGGGCTCCCATTTTGGGCCAGCCCGATTTTAGTTTTTTTTTTTTTAATTTATGCACAAAGTAGGAGGGAAAAAAAATATTACAAAAGTTTTGATTTATTCAGATAAAAAAAATACCCGCGAAAACATCTTCGATACCTAATAACTTTAAAATAATCGATATGGTCACAAACGTACAACCCATTATATTAAAAAAAACCCATATAGCAAAAAAAAACAACACTTTAAACATGAGGCCCAACACATAAGCCATATAAAAAAAATTATTACTAATATACACATTTGTCGACAAACTAGCCTAAAATTCGCATAAAATGTGGCCCAAAATCTGGCCCAAAGTAAAAAAAAATACAAAACGGTCCCTCAACTTTTAACTATTTACGATTTTCTTACACAAAAAATCCCGTAAAAAAATTAACAAAAAAAACACGTCAAGTTTTTATTGTTCACAACTTTTTTACATTCATCGGCCCAAATAAAAAGATATCGAACCGTCCCAAAAAAAGAAAATATTCTGGAAAAAATTAACCCGTCCCAACGCAAAAGAAAATTTTCCGAATCGTATAAAAAAGGAAATATCCGGGAAAAAATTAGCAAAAAAAAACCCAAAAATAGCCTAAAATCTGGCCCAAAATAAAAAAAATTACAAAACAACCCTAACCTTTTAACTATTTACGATTTTTTTACACAAAAATTCCCGTAAAAAAATTTACAAAACCGTCCCAAAAAAAAAAAATATTCGGGAAAAATTAGCCCGTCTCAACGCAAAATTTTTTTCCCCGAATCATACAAAAAAGAAAATATTAAAAATTAGCCCCGCCATAACGCATCGCCAAAAAAAAACCACGAAACGAAAAAAAAAATTATTCGAGAAAAAATTAGTCCCGCCGCAACGCGCGGGTTCTTTTGCTTGTTCTTTTATCATTATTGTTTATACATCACATGCAAACTTTATAATTTCAACATTGCTTTGTATTTTTATCTTTGAATGATTATTACTTACTAGATATTGACAGACAAAGAAGGGTAAAAGCCATAAATTATCAACGTACTTTTTAAAATTTTCCAACTTGAACCTTTTACTTTTTTATTAACACTGAAACCCACGTACTTTCAAATTTTTAACCGACTTGAACCAAACGTTTGTACCGTTAGTTATTATGTGGCAACGTTAGTCCATTTAGCTAACGATCGCTTTGCATCGTTAGTCCTTTAACAATAATTTTCTTTATATGATTTTCTTTAGATGATTTTTTACGTTTTCGCACGTTTTTTTACGTTTTTGTCCCTTTTTTACGATTTCGTCTGATTTTTTACGTTTTCGTTTTTTTTCTTCTGTTTTCGCCTTTTTTTCCGTTTTCGCGCGTTTTTTACGTTTTCGTCCGGTTTCTTACGCTTTCGTACGTTTTATTACGTTTTCGTCCGAGGTTTTACGTTTTCGTCCGTTTTTTTACGACTTCGTCTAGTTTTACGTTTTCGTTTGTTTTTTTATGATTTCGCACGTTTTTTACGTCTTCGTTCGTTTTTTTACATTTTCGCCTGGTTTTTTAAAATTTCGTCTGTTTTTACGTTTTCCTTCATTTTTTTTTACGTTTTCTTCCAATCTTTTACGTTTTCGGTCCTTTTTTTTACGTTTTCGGTCCCTTTTTTTACGTTTTCGTCTGTTTTTTTACGTTTTCGTACGATTTCAACCGTGTTTGTACGTTTTTGTACCTTTTTTATGAAAACGTAAAAAAACGGACGAAAACGTAAAAGACCGAAAGAAAACGTAAAAAATGAACGAAAACATAAAAACAAACGAAATCGTAAAAAACGGTCAAAAACGTAAAAAACGCTCGAAAACATAAAAAAACGGGCGAAAACGCAAAAAAACAGATGAAAACGTAAAAAAACCAGACGAAATCGTAAAAAAAGGGACAAAAACATAAAAAACGAGTGAAAACGTAAAAAATCATATAAAGAAAATCGTATAAAGTAAATTATTGTTAAAGGACTAACGATGCAAAGCGATCGTTAGCTAAATGGACTAACCTTGCCACATAATAACTAACGGTACAAACGTTTGGTTCAAGTCGGTTAAAAAATTGAAAGTACGTGGGTTTCGGTGTTAATAAAAAAGTAAAGGGTTCAAGTCGAGAAATTTTTAAAAGTACGTTGGTAATTTATGGCTTTTACCTGACAAAGAAAGACGACGGCTTAAGTATAGGGAGTATTAAAGCAAAAAAGAAGATGACGTAATGATAATGAGACAGGTGCGTTATGGAGTAAGGTAATTAGTAAATTCATGGTTTTGACAAGAGAGGTGATTGGCACATTCTTATTTTTTATCCATACACTTAAATGTACAAACTAGCAAAACATTATTCAATAAATGTATAACTGGTTAAAGCGCAGAATTGAGTATGCAAATCAAAATGAAGAGTGTGCAAATCATTAGCCTTTTTGACAACTGTTTGAAGACAGTTAGTCATTCTAGGCAGAAAGCTAGTGTTTGAGAAAATATTATTGGTTGTTGCTCGGAGTTGAATTAAATAAGAATATTTTTAGCAATGTTATGGTTAAGAAGTTTCAAGTGGTAATTAAATTTGCTAATGGAGTAATGCTTGGATTAAAGATCAATGTCGTTTAAAGTTTCGTTTTACGTGTCTATTTGCTCTTGAAACGAATATAAATTGTTTAGTGGTCGAGAGATGAGCTTTATTTAACGGCGTTTGGCTTGGAATCTGGACTTGGAGAAGACAACCTAGTGTTCAGCCGTTGGATAAGCTTTCTTCGTTATCATACCTTATCAATGGGCTTGTTCTCGACATTTTTCGTGAAGATAATTGGTCCTGGTCATTATATTTATCATGTTTCTTCTCTGTGAGGTCACTATGCAAGACTATACAATAATATCTTTGATAGAGACTGAATCTCCATCTTTTAAGTGGAACACTTCAGCCCCACGAAAGTATATATTTACGCTTAGCGGGTTGATCTAAATCGTCTCACGACTAATTCCAATTCGATGCAGCGAGACGTGCACTTCATTCTTCTATGTGTGCTTTTTGTTGTTCGGATGAAGAGACTAAGGATCAGTGTTTTTTCTTTTACCTATTATCAAGATCATTTGGTTTAAAGCGTGGATTTAGTGGGGTTCTCCCTCTTATTTTAATCCCTGTCTCTCAGACATAATTTATGAAAATATTGGCTTTAGTAAAAACAATTGGGTGAATAAAATATATTACTGTAATAACATATTACAGTCATTTATTCTTCTTGTATATTTGGTGTATCTTTTATAATTGGCATGGATACATAGGCACTTGTATATTAGCTGCATATAGACTATCCATATTTACATGAGGTGTAACTTTGTATATATATTGAGGATTGATATCAATAAAAGGGAAGAAGTTTTTTGGCCATCTCTGAACATGTTATTTGACATGGTACCAGAGCTAGGTTAAACATCCATTGTGCTCAATATGAGTGGCGATAATGGTGAGAAACTTACACAAAAAATTACCATTATGGGTGACAATAATGGTGAGAAGCTGTTACAAAGAAAGACTATTTCACCGTATGATATTACTGCGAATGTTAATCTTGGAAGCTTGATAACACAAGTTCAGTTGAAGGGTGAAAACTATGATGAATGGGCTCGTTCTTTACGAACAACCCTAAGAGCAAGAAAGAAGTTTGGTTTCGTTGATGGAACCATCAAACAACCTGATGACAAATCTCTAGATCTTGAAGATTGGTGGACTAACAATTCACTATTAGTGTCTTGGATCATGAATACTATTGAGCCTCTATTGCGGTCAACAATATTGCACATATAGATGGCTGAAGATCTCTGGAAAGATATAAAAGAACGTTTCTCCATGGCTAATGGTCCTCGAACACACCAACTAAAAGCTGAAATCGCAAACTGTAAACAACTAGGATTGAGCATTGTTGCATACTATGGAAAGTTGAAGAAGTTGTGGGAAGAGTTGGGCGATTATGAACAGATGTCGACTTGCAGATGTGGTCTCTGTGAATGTAAATTGGGATCTGTGTTCGCAAAGAGACATTAAGATGAAAAAGTTCATCAGTTTCTAATGGGACTCGATGAAACACTTTATGGAACTATGAGATTGAATTTGTTGGCCCAAGATCCATTACCCAATTTGAATAAAATTTATTCAACTTTGGTGCAAGAAGAACATGTGAAGACTGTTGTTAGTACAAAAGAAGAGCGTGGTGAAGTGATGAGCTTTACAGTAAACACCGCGCCGAGGTCGTATGGTCGCGGTGATAGAAAAGAGGAGAATCAATGCACGAATCGTAATCATACCGGGCATGAATCATCTCGTTGTTTTGAGATAATTGGATACCTGGAGTGGTGGAACGAACGTCCCCGTCGGTCAGGACAAGCACCAGGATGAAACAAAGGTGGACGTGGAGGTGGAGTCAAAGCAAATGTGGTTCAATCCTCGACATCAGGGGCAAGAAGCAATGATGTGGTTTCTGATATGGATAGAGCTGCAGTTACCGGACTAAACAATGACCGGTGGGAAACATTGAAGAACACTATGAATGCTACAAAATTTGGAGTAAATGAAAAGCTAACTGGTAAGCATACTTTTATACAATGGATATATGACTCAAGCGCTTCTCATCACATAACAGGATGGCTTCAATGCATGAGTGAAGCTCGAGATATTACGATAGAATGTTCCATGAGGCTTCCGAATGGAAAAAGAAGCTACACCATAAAGGAGGGAACAATTACACTAGATGACAAAATAATACTAAATCATTCTTTATGTACCAGACCTGATGTGCAATCTGATTTCAGTGTACCAACTACTCGATGATTATGACGTTGTTGCCCAATTCACTAACAAATTTTGTGTTATGCATGCAATCTGATTTCAGTGTACCAACTACTCGATGATTATGACGTTGTTGCCCAATTCACTAACAAATTTTGTGTTATGCAGGACCACACTTCGAGGATGGTTATTGGTGCGGGTGAGCAACGGGAGGGGATCTACTTCTATAAGAGGATGGTGAACGTAATGGTTGTGACCGCGAGGGATGTAGGGTGTTTCAAAACTTGGCATAAACGATTAGGACATCCATCATCTAAAGTCGTATAGTTGATTCCTAATGTTAGCATTAATAATGATAGTGGTTTACTTAATAAAGCATGTGATGTTTGTCTTCGAGCGAAACAATCAAGAGATAGTTTTCCTAATAATAATAATAAAACTACAGAACCATTTCGGTTAATACATTGTGATTTATGGGGACCTTATCAGTCACCTTCATTTTGTGGTGCAAGATATTTTTTAACCGTTGTTGATGATTACTCGTGAGTAACATGGATTTATTTGTTGATTGACAAGAGACATGTATCTTTGAATTTGTGTAACTTCATCGTAAAGTAGAGCGTCAATTTAATAAACAAGTTAAAGTTGTTCGTAGTGACAATGAAACAGAGTTTATATGTATGGATGATTATTTTCGTAAACATGGCATTGTACATGAAACATCTTGTGTGGGACTGGGAACTCCCTAACAAAATGGACGCGTGGAGCGAAAACATAGCCACATCCTTAACGTAGCTCGAGCCTTACGTTTCCAAAGTAATCTCCCAGTAGAATTTTGGGGGGAGTGTATATTAGCTGCTGGGTATCTAATTAATAGAACACCGTCAGTTGTTTTGCATAACAAAACACCATATGAAATGTTACATGGAAAACTGCCATCCTTTGATAATTTACGAGTGTTTGGTTGTTTATGTAATGTACATACTCAAGATCATAAAGGAGACAAGTTTGCTAGCCGTATTCGAAAATGCATTTTTGTTGAATATCCATATGGAAAGAAAGGTTAGAGAGTTTATGACCTCGAGTCACACACATTTCTTGTTTCACGGGATGTTGTAAATATGAGGACGAGTTCCCATACCTGAAACACAATACATGACCAACATCTCGTGAAACGAATGATCATATATGAGGTAGTATGAAGGATTGGTGTGATTTAGATAATGATGGAAATGAGGTACGCCATAGCGTAAATCATGAGGAAGAACAGTATGTTGATCAAGTGTTTAATTATGAGACTAATGCCTCTATAAACGATGAAGAGGCTCAAAATGCAGATCCCGTTAAAAGTGTACTAAGAGAGGGTCCAAATGATACTCAACATGAAGAATATTTGGGTCGTGGACATCGAAACAAAGTGCCATCTACACGTTTAAAAGACTTTGTTACAGATACCGTTCACACGTCGGGCCCCTCTACAAGCTCATTCGTTCAATCAGAATCCTCAGGTACACCTTATCCTTTAACACATTATTTAAATTGTAATGCTTTTTCTGCACAACATCAAAAGTTTTTGGCAGTCGTTACATTAGGTTTTGAACCTTAAACATTTAAGGAGGCTATGAAAGATGAAAACTGGAGGAGTGCTGATGAGGTGTCATTTTAAACACTATTTTGGGGTCATTTAACCCCTTAAATCATGCAAATATGCCCAGATTATATGCTTAATTGTTTGTTTTTAGGTTTTTAGCACATGGATGGCTTTTGGAGGAAATACATGTGACTTGAGCTCATTTGGAGAAGAAACGAACAAGATTACAGACCTACACTAAATCTCTTGAAGATTTATGCATACAGTGCGTGGAGACAACGTCACAGGCATAAAGCGACACCGTCATGATCTATCTGGTGACGGCGTCAGGAATTTAGCTATGACATCAGGACGTAGCCGACTTAAAGAGGATCTAGAATCATATACGTGGCGACGGCGTCAGGATTTCAAACCGACGCCGTCGCAACGACTTTTCTATATATATTAAACTGAAATTAAGGTTTTAGGTGTGTAACTTCATATAATTTTAGGGAGACGAACCCTAGTCATTCCAACAGCTTTTAAGGTCGTTTTTAGGGCCTCAAAACCCTATTGTAACTACCTTTAATCAATGTTTTAATCAAGTAAGATTATTTATCATTAATCATTCAATATGTCTATGTGTTGTGTGATTGATTTATGTTCTTGCTTTATCTTTAACATGCTAGGCTAAACCCTCCTTTGTATTTACTTATGATTGCATGAAACTTAGGTTGTAGATTCTTTTGATGTTGCTTCTTGTTGATGGATGTGCGCGTTAGGCTCTAGAAAACTAGTCATAAGATATTAAATTGGCATAGACGTCTAGGGAAACGCGAGTAGTGTAGAAAGGATACCATCGGTAACAGTCTTCATACTATCTTACCCCTAATAAGGTTGATTGATGTGGTTTAAAATACACTATATAATATAATATTTCAACAAGAGCAATTAAGAAAATTCCCTAAGGAAAATTCACTCTTTAAAAAATATATATATAATATATAATATACGTATCTTTACCGGAAAGTATGATTTCCCGGGTCGTTTTCCCAATGATTTGAGAAATTGAAACCTCGCTTGATATTGGATATTGATTTGAATGGGTTCGAATATTGATTGGGTTTTCTATTACTACTAATTAAAACAAGCAATTAAAAATAATTAAAGAACTTAACAAATTACGGGAAACAAGTAAAACACGACAATTAAGCAAGTAAACTAAATTTTACTCCTAAAAATGTAAACTAAATTTCTAAACCTAAGATAGGACAAAAGAAAATTTTAGGAAAAAGAAAAATAGTTTTTTGATTATTTTTGAATTTATTATGAATTAAAAACTAATTTAATCTAATTAAATCTTAAAAAATAGCAAATTAAGTACTAAAAATTTGGAAAAATGATTTTTAAACTTAGAAAAGTCTAAAATATTATAAAAGAAAAGAAAACTAATTTTAACTATTTTTATTATTAAAATCCTATTTTTAAATTTTAAAATAAAAACTCAAAAATGAAATTTAAGATTTAAAAAGTGTAAAAATGATTTTACTGGATGTAAAC
>BQNB010117488.1:1579-12684 GCA_026074375.1 Tanacetum coccineum
ATATATGATTTTCGCAATTCGTGACTGAAAAAAAAAATCGAAAAAAAGTTTCTCGAAAGTATATCGTGTCACCCGTCTAATGAAAGATAAAAAAATACTCGTCGTGATGGTATATTTTTTGTCGTGTGACGATTTACCGTTTGTAAGATATTTTATTTTTTAAAAATAGATGGAAAGTTGGTTTTTTTAGTTTTGATGAAAAAATAGATGGTTGAGATTGATTCATTGGATCTATGACAAATAATGGGTCTATGTTGACCTTTCTAGAATATGAAAAAGTTTACCGTATTACATCCACAATGGGCTTTCTTAAGGATTTCAAGGACGAGTATTCGACGGTTTCAGATGGCGTTAGGAAGGCCCAGATATTGCATAAGATGAAAGAGAAAACTTTACCGGTTTTATGAGTAAAGTTGTTGCAAACATGAAAATTTGAATCAAAATAGCAGTATTCACATAACAATGAGTTGCATTAGATATGTTATCCATGTCTACTTGTTACTACGAATAAATAATGCTAATCTAGCTCTTACCAATTACTTATTTAGTTATTATGAAATTTTAATCAGGGCTTTTTTGGTTTAGTTTGCTAGTATTAAAGAAGAGGTATTGTTGGATGAAATGGGAGGAAACACTATCGGGTAAGGATTGAAAAGTGGATTAGATAATGTTAGGGGTATGATTGTCACTTCACATTAGAATTATGTGACCAAGTAAATGGTTTCGTGTATATATCACTGCCCTTATTTTATTATGTTTAAATCTTAATAGGAAAGTATCGTTATCTTAGGAAAGTGTCGTTATCTTAGGAAAAGTCTTGTATTTGACTTTGACTGCATCTAGTATAAATATATCAAACCATTCATGAATGAAATCAATGAAGTTAAAGATCAATAATTCTCTTATTCTTCTCTTTATTTTCTTAAGGAGCTCGTATACGCTAAAAGTGGTGCCCTATCCCGATACAACCCCTAACAGGGTCGTATCAATTGGTGCTTTCATTGAGAGCTCTTGTTGAGAGGGCTTTCGATTTAGGGTTCAAAAAATTGTTCTTTCATTGTACCCATGGATGAAAACACGGTGAGGTTGTGGCTTAAGGACCACCAAGACGCAGTGGAAAATCTGGTACAACAACAAGCCGCGACTTTTCAGGCTCAGTTTGATACTTTACGAGCCGAGTTACAAGCAACTCGCGGGCTGCTACAAAATTGGCAGGGGGTGGGGGTGATCGAGGGGCGTTGTTACCGCAATCTATGCGGTTGGACGTTCCCAAATTTTCGAGAGTATATCCAAAAAGATAGATCTTTGCCATTAATGAATACTTCTCATTGCTTAATACTTTCGCTGATCAACGTTTGCGGATTGTGGGTTTTAACCTGGAAGGTACGGCTGTGGAATGGTTTCGGTGGATGACAAGGAATGGTTTGATCACTACTTGGGCCAGGTTTGAGAAAGTGTAAAGAATCATTTTGGACCATCAAAATACAAAGACTCGCAAGGGGCTTTGTCGAAGCTGTTGTAACTAGAGACGGTCGAGGATTACCAATGGAAATTTGAAAAGCTGATGAATAGGGTTACGGATATACCGAACTCTTTGCTTATCTCCTTCTATATTTATGGGCTTAAATTGCACTTGCAACGGGAGTTCTTAGTATCAAAACCTACTACCCTGTGCGACGTGTTTTCGTTGGCACGAACCGTCGAGGCTCGTTTGGATGACCAAGCAGCTCCGGTGGCAGGTATGTCGGCTGGAGTGGAAGCTAACAAGGTGGTTAACGATGGTGATGGCGAGGTAAAAGTGCTTAATTTGGTGCAACAAGCGATTAATGTAAAAAGTACCTCTGATAATGATGCACGAGATCAAGCTAGTGAGTTGAAAACGAATGTGTTAGTGGATGGTAAACAAGATGAAGCGAAAGTGGTGGGTGTGGCCGATGATCAAAACGTTGACGAGCCAAATGTGTTGGAAGGTAATGGGGTTATAGGTGTTGGGGTAAATGAAAATAAAAAAGGGGTTGATAAAAAAGTTCAATACTCTGTTAATACCCTACATGTTCTTATTCCGTTGTTGAAGCGTCTTAATGACAAGTACAAAAAGAAGAAAAAGATGGAGGCTGCAATTCAAAGAAGATTACGGGATCCCGAAATTAAAAGTGTTTTTCAAGACAACACATTGAGAGCAAGGTGGTTGTGAAAGAGTGAGGAATGATACGCTTCGGCCCGAGCCCATTGCAGAACCGCGACCTACGAGGGTCACGTCCAAGCATGTATGGCATAAGGATTATGTCGTACAATAACTATCTTTATTTTATTATGTTTAAGTCTTAATAGGAAAGTTTCGTTATCTTAGGAAAGTGTCGTTATTTTAGGAAAGTGTCATTATCTTAGAAAAAGTCTTGTATTTGACTTTGACTGTTCTTGTATTTGACTTTGACTGCATTCGGTATAAATATATCAAACCATTCATGAATGAAATCAATCAAGTTAAAGATCAATAATTCTCTTATTTTCTTTTAATTTTCTTATGGAGCTCACACACGCTAAAAGTGGTGCCCTATCCCGATACAACCCCTAACAGGGTCGTATCATAAGAGGAGAGGGTGCAGCTGACCTGCCCTCGTGTTGGGGTCGTTTCCTTGACCCACTCGTTGGTTAACCAACGAGCGCTGGTCTATTGTTATATTTTTAATTAATTTTTAAATAATAAATGCTAGTTTTTGTAAAAAAACATTTTGAAATCTTTAATTTTTATATCCATTTAAACGACGACAAGAAAGTATAAGAAAAAATGTCGAACGAGCTTTCGATGTTCTCCAAGGACGTTGGAGAATTATATAACAAACAACGCGTTCTTATTATATCAACAAGATACGAATAATCATGTATACATGCATCATATTGCATAACATGATTTTGAAAGATCAACAAATGTCCATATCAACAATTGAGTCCAACGAGATGTATGTTTCTCCTCACGTCAACACGCAACGTACTTGGAAATTCAACGTAGGAAGACAAAAGAATTGCATGACCTAGAAACCCACGAAAGCCTTCAACAAAATTCTATGGACCATCTATGGCAACGATATTAACAACAAAATTAGTTAACTACTGTAATAATTTAGTGTATTTTTAGTTTTTCGTATTTTTTTCAATTTTTTTATTTTTATTTTTACTTTTGGTATGTTTTTTTTATTTTGTTATTGTAATTTGTATTTTTAATCTAAATGAATGAAATATTAGTTTTTTGAAAAAAAAATGGAAAAGAAAAAAACATAATGGGTCTCAAAAGTGTAAGGCAAGTTACTATTGCGGCTGTTTTTGGGTAAGTTAGTTGGTTGTAAGTTAAGTAAGAAAAAAACTGATGTGTGCACAAGTGGCAGTAACTTGGGTGTTACTACACCATATGCTCTAAGTTAGAGTTCAAAGCCGGGTATTAATTTGTTGTTCATATTATCAAGTTTGTTTAATAGGTTTAAAGAGTACCAATGCATTGCAGCGGCTGCAAAATATTTGTTTTATAGCTATGGAATATAGATTTATCAATCGTATACGGTAAATAAATGAGGTTTTTCTGTTCAAGTTATTCACGGAGGCCGAGTCAATATTATACGAAATAAAGATTATCTTTAATATAGGGTAAAACTTTATATTCTGAAAACGTTATTTATATTTTACGGTTTCTTAACGTTTTGATAATAACAAAATGTAAAAACATTCTACGTAAAACTTTATGTAAACAAGTCTTTAGTCGTAAAATTTAATTTCGACACAATATCACTTAAGGCATGAATAATGAATATTAACCTAGATTAGTAACGATCAAAGAAATATATTTCATACGCTTTACATTTTAGATATCAGATCTTTAATGTGCGCTAGACTTTTTTACAAAAGTAAATATACAAATCATTTTTGTATAACTAAATAATGTTTTACTAAAATTAATTATTCCAATTTGAATTAGTCTTCTAAAAGCAAAATCTACCAAGATTATAGAAGATTATTTTGCAAGTCACCACAACAAACAAAAGAACCAGCTGTCTTGGCATGGACGGTCTCTTAACAGGGACAATTCCCTTATTAATTATGGGAATCGTGGAACCATGGAGGAGCGTCCTGCTCTCGCCATTTTATATAAATAGTGGCTCATTTCACATCTTTCAAACCACTTTTTCTCTCTAGTTTTCTACATACTTTCAAAATCATTAAACCTCATTTGTTTGATCATTATACTTGTTAAAGTTCCATCCATTTAGTATCTAAGTCAAGAACACAAGTTATCATCAAGATACGAAATGTTACAATATATTTATAGTTTTCGTAACATTTTTTTATATCATTTGTGTATATCATTATACATCAAGTTCATGAACACCAAACTTACACCTTAGTTAGATTCGGTTAGTATTTTAGTCCTACAAATACGTTAGTGATCCGGTTAGTATTTTAATCCTGAAAATACGCGTGTTAAAGGTTGGTTATTCGTCAAAGTAGAACTCAACATTTAGCTTAGTGTCTGAAAGTATAATAAGCGACGTTGTATGGTTTTCTCCCCCCTGAAGGGAACTTGTTGATATAATGTAGTGAACTCCTGAGTCGGATACTCAGGGAGTGGAGTAGGGCGAATTGGAGCTTCATTACCGAACCATTAAAAATCCTTATGTTTGGTTTGATCTTTCCATCTCTCACATATTACTTATTGTTTTGTTTATATTGTTCACTGTCTTGCATTTATAAATATTGTGATTGATAAATTTCATTGTATGCTCGAATCTAAAGTTTAAAAGGATTAATTTTAAACGGTAAAACTGTTCAACCTCCTTCTAGTTTTCACACAATAGTAGATTGAATTGGTAGGCGACGATCACCAATTGCATTAGATGTACAAATCTTATATCCTTATGGAACCCATGGCATCTACTCTCAAACCACTAGGGTCATGTAGGCATATCTAGTTTCATCCTTGCCTCGGGTTTAGGATCTCACCGTTGAACTCGATTAATTCATCCAATATGAAAATGTGTGAAAATAGGTTTAGGTCCCACGCATAGATAATGATCACTTTGGGTTACAATTTAAACTACGTCTCACGCATAGCCAAAAAGTAACTACAAGTGATTCTAAGTGATTAGGCCGCATGACTTAAATTTGTGACGGGTATAAATTTTGATAAATCGTGTTTTTTCAAAACGTGTATGAATGAAGCATGCATTCATCATTCGTCTCACAAGTTAAAAGTGTTTCTTAACTTAAATTATAATCATTGTTTTAGATTAGGTGTGTGAAGTTGTCTATTTTAAAGACAAATATACCTTAAATGAAACATAATTAGTTTGGACAATACATAATAAAAATAAGAAGCAAAAAAGTTATTAAAGCATAAAGATTTAGTTTGAGAATAATTTGTGGTTCATTTTTATGTTGAAAAACTTTTGCAAATTATACATAATCCAAACATACATAAAATGCAGGAAAACTTAACACACAACCATAAGATATGCAAAGACTCAACCGATGAAAATTCTATTCTTGGTCTCATGAGTTATCATGAAAACCAAGAGGTCAACTATGGACAAGCACAAAATAACCATACAAAGGCTCCCACTTGCTCCAAGACCAAGCAAGAGCAATTAGAACCCTAAGTGCACATGAAATTTAAGAAGTTGATAGAAAATTTCCAGTGAGTTCAAGGCCCGAAAAGTCATAGAAGGATCCTTTCCCAATCAGTACATGCATGTCATATTTCATAATCAATGGCCCGACAATGGGCTGGGAAATTCAAATTTACTATAGGCTTATAGGATAATTAAATCATAATTATCGCGGGATAGCCGACGATACTTAGGGGGTGTTTGGGAGTGCGTTTGCACTCAGATTATCTGATTTTCACGATTTGAAAAAGCAAAAATCAACTTGGTAGTGTTTGGGTAGCAAAATCAAATAAGCAATTATCTGCGTTTAGAGGCTCCCAAAACGCAGTTTTGGATAATCTACATGGGCCATGCTTTTTCAAAACGCATTTTTGAGTAAAGGCTGTTATACAATAAAACTACCAAATTACCCCTCGAATATCCCGTTAAATATATCTATCTTCTTCCTCACAAATCTCCCACCAATCACCTTCTTTAATAATTACTCTCAACATGTGTTGCCGCCGGCCAAGTTGGTTGTTGTTGCCATTAAAATTTCTTCATAAATAATTTAGATCACATTAACAAGAAGCTGATTGATTTAAGAATAAGTTTGGGTTGAGATAGGGAACTCGTGCAAAAAAAAAATTGTTGTTGTGTGACGACGTTGAGTTGGTGATGAAGATCACTGGTTTGACTTATGACCTAATTGTGTTCTCATTTTCTTATGGGCTTTTCTTTGGACTACATACTCTAAAGTGGTGTTTATTTATTTTTAAATATTAGCAGTTTGGCACTATAATGTAACAAAAGTACGTAGTATTTCATAACTTGATAACTTTACGAGAATTTGAATTAAAGATATTTTTATTTTCTTATAAGAATTTAAATAAAAAAGTATTGTCGTGAGTCTTAAAAAAGCAATTTTATATATAAATTTAAATAATTAAAGATCTTTTTATTTTATATTACAAACAATGTCTATTCTAGTCATTTCACTTATTAACTTAATACATAATCTGATTTGCCAAACACTAGAAAAATTGATTATCTGATTATTGCGATATCAAACAGCATAATCAAATCCAAACACCAAATTTTAGAATCACGTTTTGTTACCGCTGATTATCTGATTATCCGATATCAAAATGCATAATCTATTTTGAATAAGCAATCCCAAACACCCCCTTAGTTTCTCAATACAATAATTATCGCGGTAAGTAAACCATCTATCATTACTACAAAAACGATATCCTCGATACCATGCGATGTATATTTTTCCAATAAGTTCATTATAACCTTTAAGACCTACAACTCTACCACGACAGTCGCTAGACATCGATATATTTTCATGTATGTGGAGCCCACAAATATTAAGACATTTTATTCCGAATAGGGTTGAGGGGCTTATCATTGTTATCGATCATTATCGTTTTTTAGCTTTGATGTATTCCACATCATCGTTTATTATCGATTATTATCATTTTTATTGTTATTTATATGGTTTAACGGGTTGATCTTCATCATAAATCGTAAGATTTGGAAAATTTCTTATTAAACAACAAAACATACCCATGCTACAGATAGGGTTTAGGGGATGATCTTTATTAAAACAAGACATACAACAATTTCAAATAATATGAAAATTTAGAAAAGGAAACAACCTAAGATAAACGTCCCTATAAAATTACAAGTCTATCAACTCTTCTGTGTACTTCATCTTTTCATACTTCCTTGATAGGATGAGAAATATGTGGACAAAATATTTTTTTAAATCATCGTCACCAAGAAGTGGGGTTTTTTTCCTTCTTGAAGCATATACAATCGAGCGTGAGGTTAAACCCTAAATAAGAGAGGTCAGGAGGACGAAGACTACGTACTCGACCATCTATCGACGTGAAGTAATTAATACTTATGCTGAAAACATTGTGTAGTGCTAAAAGGCATGGGTCATGTATGTATGAAAAAATTACAAATATCAGTCATGGATAAATTGTTGAGGGGAGTAAGGTTAATGCTTAATTTATATATGGAGGAAAATTTAATGTCACGTGATACTAACGTGACAACATTCAGTTTTGATTGTTTAACGCTAGCATTAGATATGCAGCCATGGTGGATTTCTATTTTTTCAGAACCTTTGGCTCTTATCTGAGCTGGTTGATCCTTCCTATTACAACATGAAAAGTAATATAATGATGATAACATGATACATAGAAATTTGCTACGCCAAACTACGGTTGATATCAGGTTATGGCTTTATAATAAGCCTTTATGCTTATGCACCTTACGTTTACTGCAATTGCATTCATTGTTTCCGTATTATTGTTACAGCTACGATATGCCATACAAAATGCAAAGGAGTCCGTATCTTGGTGGGGCGTTTATACTAATGCAGTGATGGTGGTCTCCCAAACTTTTCAGCCAATATAACATGTTCATGAACCATCTCTTAGGCCAACTGGTGTGAAACGCCCCTTTCTCAACTCTAAAATTGACCAAAAATTAAAGCTTTTTATTCAAACGCTTGACCAGGAATGACCCCGTGTCACTCCTTGATAAAGTGACATAAATATATTACCATTCATCCCTTTAAAGTATCTTTAACATAAAATAGACTCAAATACCTTTTCCTAATGGTATAAGGCACGACTTGTAACTCTTTACGGTTTAGTCTTTTTATGACGAAAGACAAGAATAACCAAAAACCAAGCATCCCACAGGTACGCCATAACCATGAAAATGGATAATTGTATCACCCCAATCGCAATACACCGTTATTACAACTTGGATACGCCGTATTGAACCATCAGACCCATAACTTGCAGAAACATTATGCAGAAAAGCCCTTTTAACCTAAAACTCAACTTCCTTAACCCGAAACTTTACAAGAACTTCCAGAACTCATTTATACTTCACATTAAACCTTTACATAACATTTGTGGTCTCAACGACCCATAACCATGTACTTCTCGGGGTTTACCAAACACCTGTTTTGACCTATTTCAAATACACTTTAACTCAAACTCTTAGACAACTTACATAATCCCTTTAACCCAAGACTCAAGAACCTAGAACTTGGACTCTTAAACCAAATTTTTTTACATCATAGTTACCAAATACATAACTTAACGACACAATGGGGGCTCAACGTTGACATGAGCTCGATATCGACATTAACTTAATACGCATAATCTAAATACCTCAATTTTCCAAGCTTCCAATTCTATAGCTATATCAAGGTCATACCTTCATCACATATAAACCTACAAAACGGTTAAACAACTAAACCAAGCAATCTTATAGTAAACGGAAATAACATGTCACCATACTTCATTTACACAATGATGCAACCATAACTTATCAACATACATTCACACCATTACTTACACAATCTCCTTAATTCATCTCTGTAATACCATTTCCATAGTTGGTCATTTCTACTAAACACATTAAAAACATCTTGATGACTGGGGGGGGACCCCCCACACATAACAATTAAGCCACATAACACATAATGTGATAAATCCATACATTAACACATTATAACCGGTTTACTTACCTTGAATTCAAGCTAATAAAAATAAGTATCATCACCATCATCGTCAACCATTGGTTCTTACTCAAAATCATTACAAGCACCTATTTTCACATTAATGCAAATACAATAATCAAGGGTTTAAACAACCCATTAATCATACCCATCATTAGCTCTAATCATCACATGATCATATCTTGATCATATGATGAAACTCCTATTACCCAAATTAAGCATAAACCATTAAAGGAACATAAGTCTTAAACCTTTGACTATATTTAATCACAATCAAATCCTTTTAATTATTATATGATCATATCTCAATCATAATGAAAAATCACCAATTTATCTTAAATCATTAAATTACCTTAACCCATATTCGAAAACACCTTAATTCTTGGTTTAGCACCACAATTACCCAAAACCCCCCAATTTAGGTTACATGAACCCTAATTTATAATTCCTCAATTCAAATAAAAAAGAGCTTACTTACCCTGTAGGATTATTGCTATGAGTTTATCTCTTGATTTAAAACACCAATCACCATTAGTATTGATCATCAAGACCACCATAATTTTCCTTATTTCTTGATTGTGTCGACACAGCCAATACACATACACACTTTCTAATAATCTGGAACTTTATGGAAGTCCCATATATTAATTTGGTGCAAGTATTACCATTTTGCAAGAATGGTCCCTCAAGTCTACTTTTCTTATATTTGTGCCACATTATATTTTCTACTACATTATCACATGTGGTTTGACTTAACCGATAAGCCGATCCATACCTATTGGATACGTCGTATCCATGTTAGACTACCATTAACACCATATTCATTAACACGGATATGCCATATCTACTCTTATATCAATACGCCGTATTCACCTTATCCAATATGCCGTATTGGTTCTGACCGATAATGTCTTAAGTCCCTTGGCACATTCAAACTATTAAAGTCATATTCAAACTTACCCAATTGCCTTTTCGTAATTAAATACTTAAAAACCAATTTTAGGGTGTTACATGGTGTGTCACTCATGTCTTTCGTGCACGGAGATGTTTACCAATGGTGATGCATCAACTGGTCTCATAGATGTTTCATATATAAGTTTGTTGCTATACTAAGTTTCATCAGATGTTGTTGGTTTTTGTCTAATAGAAGTTACCATGCATATACTATGTGTTGGCAGGGCAATCTACAATTTTTGCAGCCAAATCACATGTATTTATTTTTACAGACATGCAATGATGAATTAAAAGAGGTTTGCATACAACTATGATGCGTTATATGTAGGCAGGGTAGCATGAATTGCTCGCAGCCATAATTATCGAGTCATAAATAGTTGATCGCTTACTTAACTGAGCCTCAATCTTATGTGTGTTTATTTCACTTTACCAGCCGCGATAAAAACTTGGTAAATTTAAAGGCGTTTTGGGTTTGGGTTGTCATGACAGGGCTTGAGCATACACGGTGTGAGTGAATGAGAATGATAAGTAACTAGCAAAACAACTTACTCTACAGAAACATTCAACACGACTCAACATAAAGAAGTTCGCTAGCACGAGAAAAGGTTCATGGCCTGTTGTTAAGTGTTTCTACAGAATCGACTGCTCTTGCGACCTCAATATTCTTCTGGAAGATTCCAGGTTAATATGTACAGTCGATTCTATAGAAACACCTGACTGCAAGTTATGAGAGGAATTAGACAACTGGCGTCGGGTAATGAAGTCACATGAAAATCAACGACTCCAAACTTAAGTATAAGCTTTACGTATTTATAATAATTAATAATCCGACAGACGCGATTGGTGGTGTTTTTTGCGGCTTATTATCTAAAGATAAATGGGCAGACTTTTATTGCCACTCGACATCGCTCCTAGTATAGACTATAATATGATGGAGTATTTTGGTTGTTTACGTTTCTAGATGA
>BQNB010117489.1:0-21164 GCA_026074375.1 Tanacetum coccineum
CTTTGTGAAGAGAATATACCTTGAGTGATATTGCCCTGATTGTTTTAAAGCATGAGTAAAACCTGATTTAGCTGATTTTGCGACAGGTCCATCCTTGCAGACACGTGACCTTCATTGTTCTATGAGGAGTTTTGAACAGCTGGGGATGAAGCTTGTGCTCTTGCATCTTCTTGCCCAATTACCGTGTTCACTACTCTTGAAGGTCTGTTATCAGAATTTGGTTTGTTGACTTTGGGTGGTTGAAATTTTCCATGAAGAGGATGACCCACTAGATATCCCACTATCTTGTAACATTACTCTTGATTGTGACTTTCTTTTTCATAATTTCCACAGTAAACACACTTCCTAAAAGCACTTATTCTCTCAAAACTAGTGTTTGGGTTAACATTGTTTCTTCTGTCTGAGTTGTTGTTTGGGTTTGTCTGCCTTTTTGATGTGTATCTTTGTGAGTAACTTGTTGATGGCCTTGATTGATTTGTATATGAGTTGAGGATAATAGCAGTTGTGAGTTTTGGGTTTGATCCTTCCCTTTGCTTTTCTTCCTGTCTTACCATAGTACAGGCTTGTGCAGCTGAAGGTAATGGTTACATAAACAAAACTTGACCGCTCATGTTGGAGTAACTTTCATCCAAACCCATCAAGAACTAACTCAATCTCTTCCTCTGATCTCTTTCACCATTGATCATTCCATTGTTGCAGTTACAAACACAAATACACATATGTGGCTTCTAAAGCATCATACTCATCCCAAAACCCTTTTAACTTATGATAAAATAATTCAACATTTCAATTCTCTTGTTTCAATTAAACCATATCATTGGTTAGCTGAAAGATCCTATGGCCATCTATTTGTGCATAGTGTTCTTGTAGTTCATTCCATAGTTTTGACACAGAGTTAATGAAGTTTAAGTTGTTGCTAATTTGTTTACTCATAATGTTTAGAATCTATGAGATTAGCATGTCATTGTTTCTTTCCCATATAGCCCTCAGATTAGACTTCATTGTTGGTTCAGGAAACTCACCATTAACAAGTTTCATCTTGTTCTTTGCATTAAGAGAAATCATGATAGATCTCTTCCAAGAACTATAATTGTCTGATCCAGTTAGTTTCTTTGAAATGAAAAGAAGGCATGGATGATCAGTTTTGTGTAAGAATAATAGATTATTAGATGTGATGAATCAATGGTGGTTGATGATGATGATGATGATTTTGCCATTTTTGAATTTGAATTTCTTGAGTTATGATTAGTGATTTTGAGTTTGAATAAGAATGACTTGAGTTGATAATCATGATCTTGAGATGATTATAATCAAAAAATTAATTGATTTAAGTAAAGATGGTGTGGAATGATGGTTTGTTATGGTGGTTAAAGTTTGTTACAGTGGTCGGAGTTCGTTAAGGGTGGTTAAAGGTTGTTGAGAGCAGTTATTGGGGCAGAATAAGGGTAGTGGTCATGGTGCATTGGATTTGCTCTGATACCATATTGAGATTGTAAGATCAATTGAGAGAGAAAGCCATTTAGGCGGGAAAATTAGTTATTCTCATTAAGAACTGAAATGAAATATAGAGTCCTATTTATAGAACTAAAAGTCAATTAAAAAATTCAAACTTCTAAAACTATAAGCTAAGCTAATTAACTAAGCTAGAACTGGAACTAAGCTAAGCTACACTATTAGGTATACAAAGTATACTATTACATTATGTAACACTCCCAAATTGGGTCGCATCGAAATAAAGGTCCGAGAGCGTTACTTCATAATACCATTGCATAAGATATGAGAGAACGACTTCTAAATGAGTCGTTTGAAAAGTAATCTCGTTGATTTTTCTTGAAATCTAAATTGTTGTAACATTTGTCCCAGAGTTTGCATCACAATGAAAAGCATGAAATAATACAACGAGATTTGATGATTTGAATGTATGTAGAAAATCCATGAATGTAATCTTGTAAAGTTTAGACTCCAATGCACATCAAGTAAACCAAACATCTATTTCACCTAAGAAAAACATGCTTAAAAGTGTCAACATAACGTTGGTGAGTTCATTGGTTTATGTAAGTGTAATTGTTGAAATCAAAGGTTTATAAAGTGTGTATGACCATTTCAATCCTTATAATAGTCACAAAAAATGCAAGTATAAATGTAAAACCAAAAGAGTATAGTCTCTACTACTTCACTACAGTATCATGAAAGATGTTTAGTAATCAGTAATGTTCAACAAAGTAGTGTGGACCACAAGATTTCAAAGTGTATGACATTGTAACACATACAATATCACTAAAATGTAATTACGACTGCACTAAGCTCATGAAACTAGCGCTACGACATGTATGTATGCAATTTAATGCCAGTGAATGCCCCGTGTAGATGTCAACCTGTAACATGCCAAATCCGACATGATATACGTCCGTTATTTCAATCCGTCAAACTAGTGAGCGCTACTCACCCGAACGGGGATGTCAATCCCAAATAGATCTATTTATAATACTTGTGCTTACACAATGTAATTAACAGTTCATGATAATGGGCAGTGTGGGTTCTTGTTACTTAGGCACGCTACGTAATTATTGCATCAATGAAAAGTGTTGTACTTGTGTCCTTTTGTAAAATGAGCAATGTATCCCTCCGCGAGATATGTAAATGAGTATAAAAATGAATATGTAATCGAGTTTGTAAATAAGTATAAGTATGGGTATGTAAACAAGTATGTGAAAGAGTATGTAATTTTTTTTGTAAGTGAGTAAGTAAACAAGTAAGTAAACAAGTTGTAATGAGCATGTATTCTCCCCCGAGATTTAAAAAGTAATTGTAAAGCAAGTGAAAGTGGGGCTATAAACTCACCTCTAGTGTAAGTAGTGATTATCGCAAAATCAACAAGGTAATCGTCACAAACGATTCAGAATGCAACCTAATTAATTATAGGCCGTATGAGTATAGTGTATTTAATATAAATACAACATTATAAGTTATGGAGTTATATCGCCACCTAATAGTTTTTGTTTAATTTATAAATGTTGAAACGATATTTAAATCGTGATTGATAAATAAGTTTCCAAGTATATGATCCGTAAAAATATTATCTTTGTCCAACAATTGATTATTTGTTAATAACACATGATTTAACATTTTTATTATTTATATAATGATATTATATAAATAGTTTAATTGTTTTATAAAATAATATTTATAAAGTTAAAAACATATATAAAATTATATAAACAATACTACAATACTTCTTAACGTTTTTATAGCCCAAACGGACTCGAAAACACTCGTAAAGCACTTTTTATATTTCTAACAGCTTTGGAAATTTTATGTAAATGCAGAAAATAAAAATAGTGTATTCAAATCTTTAAAAAGTCATAACTTGCTCGTTTTAGCTCCGTTTTACATATTCTTTATATGTACGAAATTGTGACGAGATAATCTGTCAAAATAAAATACTCATAGATTTTATAAAAAATCTGTGTCGGAATAGTAAATTCAAACTGTTATTATAAAACTATTTTTATATATTTAATTTTGCAAAAATCGTATATCCTTCGTTTTAATTCCGTTTCTAACGTTCTTTATATCCACGGTTTCCTATTAAAATGATCTGTCATCATAAAATATTTATATATAAATTTATCAGATTCAAAACAGTAACAGTTTTTATAAAATAACTTTTATAAAAACACTTTTATATATTTAATTATTGTAATCTCGTAAAATTCATAACTCCTTCGTTATAGCTTCGTTTTTCGAGTTCCTTATATGCACGAAATCCTCATAAAGTTTACTATTTAAATCAGTAGAGTATATAATTTATAAAAAATTTATAAGTCTACAGTTTATACAAACTGTTTGAAATATAGTTTTATAAAATTTATTTTATAAACTTTTAACATAATTAAATTATTATCAATCCTAATTTAATTAATAACACATCTTGTATATATTTTATGTCCTCACATTTATGTCCATCAACTTATATCCAAAAGTCCAAATGAAATGTCCTCATCAATTATTTATTTATAAACTTTATAAATAACTTTTAAAAATTAATTTATCCAATGACTTTATAAATTAATCAACACTTGTATAGCATCAAATAAAATATATTCTTGCATCTAACATATCTTAAACATCATTTCAACATGTGTAAGTATTTATTCCATCATGAATATGCTTGTTTTATTTTATAACTTTATAAAATAAATCTTAGGTGGTGATTAACAATATAACCATATGTATATAAACAAATGAAGTAATTAAAAAAGTGTAGAGATTATAATGGACCTTATGTGAATGAATGAAGATGTAAACACTAAATCAAAACCCTAGTTTCTTCAAACCGAAATCCTTTTTATAAACCCTTGATTTTCAAAACCTAGCTTCCAAATCACCTTGATACACCTTATATATTATATCTAAGAACACTTGTATGCTTATAACCTTGCTAAAATCAAAACTATGAAACTTTCTTGGTACCCTAATTGAGCCGTGAGTTTTAGTAATTAAACAAGAGAGAAAATTTGATTGTTTACTTGTAAGAGAAAGGTGTGAATGAGGCTTACACTTAGGTCTTATTTATAATGCAAGTATTTCTTAAACCACTAGCAAACAAGGGATTAAGAGTGGTAATGGTGCAAGGGTGTGAGAGCTCTCCTCCTCCCTAGGAATTAGAAGTGACCTTAGTGTAAGACATGGTACTTAAGCACATGGTGATTTTCTAGAAGTAAAAGTTGAATTTCAATCTTGTGTTTCTTTTAGTGTATAACCAGCCATGGTGCCTTATTTGTGTAGAAATGATTAAATTCTTGGGTATTGGGTATAATTGTAGGTATTTGATTGAGTGTAGATAGGTAGAAGGGTTTACATTTATGCAAAAACGTTCAACAGTGTGAAACGTAAACGTTTTACGTAACGAATAAAAATAAAAAGTGAAAAGTTAAAAATTATCTTCGTAAAAATAATATAACACTTGTTTCATGTAAACTTTTATTTGTTTGATGTCCGTTTACGTTAAATGTTAATTTTTAGTTTACGCAATTTAACTAAACGGTTGAAATTAAAAGTAAACGCGTAAAAGTTTAAAATAAATAGTTGAATATTTATTGACGTAGAATGACTCAAAAATGTGAATTGTTACACATTAGATCACAATACACTTGGACCTTTTCAATAAACTTGAACTTTGATGGCTTTATACACCTTGAATGCTTGGCAACACTGTGAACTTGATGGCTTGATGAATCTTTATCTGTGTGGCCTTCTTTAAAATGTTTATTATGTAAATTTATTATTTCGATATTTTATCTTAAACTGGGATCTTTATGTCATATCTTTTTCTTATGCTATCGTGTACTGCGCCCACAGAAGATTATAGCCTTTACAAAAAATGCTCTATATATTGGATCGAACCTAAATCAAAAACTTCAAGTCTCGTCAACCTAAAAAGTAAACTGCCTCCACCTCCATCCATCAATAATATAATATTTGTTATACGATAGTTTTTTTATACGATCGAGTTTCTTTTTCTTGCCACAAACATGATAAAAGCTTTTGGTGAGCCAAACAAAGACCATGTCCTAAGCCTTCTCAGATCCATATGGTTTCTCACGGTGCAACACTCGATTCTATCCCACATTCAGGTTATCTTTTCATATATCATTAAAATCACCCGTAATTTTTTTATCTTTATTATTATACAAGTTACTTGATTAATATTACAAGTCTTGGTTAAAATCATGGTTTTCCTTTGTTGATGATAACAATATATAGTTATATTAGCTTTTCGTAATGTTGACACTAATCAAAATTAGCAGCTTGATATCTAAACAATGTGCTAGCATTTCACATAGTAAGTAAGAAATATATTATCATGTTAATTGCTGTTAAATCCATTAGTTACTCGATCAATAGCCCACATAGTGTTAGCCCAGATTTTATGCTTATCATGAGCTGTATGATTGCATTCTAGAATTAGTTTATCCTTATCTGTATAATTATTATTCCTAGCTGTATCCTAGTTATCTTGGGCTCAAGCCCATATGTATTGTATCTATTTATATAGTTCAGGAAGCAATAACAAATCACAAGAGATTATCCCTTCCTACATGGTATCAGGCCAAACAAAAACCATTAATCCTAAACCCTAAAACTCCACCAAAAATATCGTTAATCTTGTGCAAGGTCACAAATTAGTTGTTTTTCAGTTGTGCATAGGTCATGATACTGTTTTTTAACTCGTGCTTAGGTCACAAAGATTTTTTTTTATCGTGCAAGGTCACGATTAGTTTTCTTTGTTTCTGTTAGTTTACCCTACGCATCACACCCTACTGCTCTTTTCTTAAATCCTAACAAATGAATTACTATCTCAATTATTATCGTGGGACTCAAGAAAGTGCTAATACGAATGAGTTATTATCTAAGTTACTACAACAAATAGGGCATATGAGAGTGTCTGCTCTAAATAATTCTTCTAATACCAATTATGTTAGTAGAGTTGTTGCCTATCACACTGGCCTAACTGTTATTCTTGGCCCATCAGTAATCCTAGCCTACCCTTCTGGCTTCCATCCGCAGGCTCCTAGCTCTTCTCCTCATGGGCTCACTTATACTTAGTCGGCCTAACAGCCGGGTACCACTTCTCAGCCCCTTACTCAGTCTTTGCCTATGGGTTCTTCGGGTCAAGCTACTATGTTTCCCTATGCTTTCACTATGGGTACCCTTCATGACCCTGCTTCTGGCGCTTAGAATTTTGATACAGGTACGAGCTCTCATCTTAATAATTCAGTTAATAGTCTTAGTGAAATTTTTAATACGTGTATGTATCCGTTTGTCTTGGTTGGTGATGGTCATTCTATACCCGTCACTAATACAGGCCATAGTATTTTACCAACTCATATTGTCAAGAATTTAATACCTGTTCGTCAATTTGTTCGTGACAATAATTGCACTATCGATTCGATGCGTTTGGTTTTTCCGTTAAGGATTTCCTGACGCGTCGGGTGCTTCTCCGATGTGATAGCACGGGGGGATCTTTACCCAGTCACAACTCCATCTCCTATCCCTCATACTTTCCTTGTTAGTCAACACACGTGGCATCAACGTCTTAGACACCCAGGGGGTGAAGTGCTGCGTCGTCTTGTTTCTTCTAACTTTATTTTGTGTAATAAAGAGAAGCCTCCGGTTCTTTGTCATGCTTGTCAGCTTGGCAAACACGTGAGGCTTCCTTTTATTAGCTCATGTACTGTGATTAGTTCTTGTTTTGACATTATTCACCGGGATATGTGGACTTCACCCATTCCTAGTCTTTCAGGTTTTAAATATTATGTCTTGTTTTTAGATCATTATTCTTAGTTTGTTTGGGTTTATCCTTTGGTTAATAAATCTGATGTTATGTCCAAATTCGTGTTATTTCGTAATTATGTTCGGACTCAATTTATGTATGAAATCAAGTCATTCTAATGTGATCATGGTGGTGAATTCGATAATCGTCGCCTACACACCCTTTTTGCCTAAAATGGAATTCAGTTCCGCTTTTCGTGTCCCCAAACCTCTCAACATAATGGAAAGTCTGAACAAATGGTTCGTACAATTAATAACCTCATTCACACCCTCTTTTTCCAAGCAAACCTTCCACTAACTTTTTAGGTCGAAGCTCTTAATATGGCCACACAATTACTAAATATCTTGCCTTCAACTGCTATTGCTAATGACATTCCCTACACCCGTTTATATGGCAAAGATCCCAACTACACCCTTTTATGCACTTTTAGGTGTTTATGTTACCCTCACCTTTAGACATCTCACAAACTTGAACCATGTGCAACACTCTCCATTTTTTTAGGATTTGCCTCTTCTCATAGAGGGTATCGTTGCCTTGACCTACACACCAACAAAATAATTATTTCACGTCATGTCACTTTTGATGAAACCGTGTTTCCCTATGGCTCCACCATACCTAAAATGACTTTCGCTTATAACTTTTTAGATGATACCTATGATTTACACCATACTATTCCAAAACCTACCCTAACCACACCAACTATTAAACAAACTTATCCCTTACCACACAAACAACATCCAACCGAACCCGTAACCCAACAGTCCCCTACCGCGGCCCAACAGTCCCCAACAGTCCCCTACCGCAGCCCAACTAACACATGCTTCCCCATCTTTGGCCCAACTCCATTCACCAGTCCAACAACCATCCCCCATGGCCTAACATACACCAGTCCAGCTTCAATTCTCCCTTACAGCTATCCCGTACCAAACCACAATAGTTTCAGACCACTATACACCCACTATAGTCTAAAATCCCCCGGTTAAATCAAACCCTGACTTGGTTTACCCTATGGTTACACATTTTTGTATTGGGACTAACCGTCCCACTGAGCATCTTAATTTACATGTGTCTTCGGTCTCTCCGTTACCAAAATCTTATCGTGATGCGTTTAATGATCCAAACTGGAAAAATGCTATGCGTGATGAATATACTACGCTTATTAAAAAAAACTTGGACTTTAGTACCTAGACCACTGGATACCAATATTGTGCTTTGTATGTGGATTTTTCGCCATAAGTATCTTGCGGATGGCACGCTTAGTCGCTAAAAAGCACGTCTTCTAGCGAATGGTAGTACACAATTAGAGGGGGTTGATGTTGATGAGACTTTCAGTCCGGTTGTTAAACCGGGTACTATTCGGACTATTCTTAGTCTAGCTGCTTCTCGACATTGGCTGATTTATCAACTCGATGTCAAGAATGCTTTCTTAAATGGTGATCTTTCTGAGATTGTTTATATGCATCAGCCTCCTGGATTTTGGGATTTTGTTCATCCTGGTTATGTGTGTTTATTACAACGGTCTCTCTATGGGCTTAAACAGGCCATCGATCTTGGTTTCAGCGATTTGCATCTTATATTACTTGAGTTGGTTTCTCTCATAGTCGCTGTGACTCCTCTTTATTTATCTATAGACAAGGGACTGATACTGCTTACTTGTTATTGTATGTAGATGATATTGTTCTCACAGCTTCTTCTGAGAGTTTGTTGCAACAGATTATTAGATCATTACATTAGGAGTTTTCTATGACAGATCTGGGTCCGCTCAATTATTTTCTGGGTATATCGGTTACACGTGATTCTTCAGGATTGTTTTTATCTCAGAAGAAATATGCAGTTGAAATTCTTGATAAGGCACACATGGTTAATTGTAATTCTAGTCAGACTCCCATTGATACTGAGTCTAAACTAGGAAGTGATGGTGATATGGTTTCTGATCTGACTCTATATCGGAGTCTTGCAGGTTCTCTACAATATCTCATCTTTACAAGACTGGATATTTCTTATGCAGTACAACAGGTGTGTCTTTACATGCATAATCCTCGAGAGCCTCATTTCTCTACCCTCAAGAGAATTTTGCGCTATGTTCATGGTACATTAGATTATAGATTGTAGTTATTTTCTTCATCTACCACAGATTTGGTTGCTTACTCCGATGCAGATTGGGCTGGTTGTCCTACTACTCGTCGCTCGACTTCAGGGTATTATGTTTTTCTTGGTAACAACTTACTCTCTTGGTCCTCTAAACATCAGCCGATGCTTTCTTGTTTTAGTGCGGAGGCAGAGTATCGCGGTGTTGCCAATGTTGTTGCTAAGACATGTTGGTTACGCAATTTACTACGTGAGTTGCATACACCTTTATCTTACGCTATGCTTGTCTACTGTGATAATGTTAGTGCAGTTTATTTGTCCTGCAATCCGGTTCAACATCAGCGTACGAAGCACATTGAGATTGACATACATTTTGTTCATGATTTGGTTGCTGCTTGTCAGGTCTGAGTGCTTCATGTGCCTTCCCGTTATCAGTATGCTGGAATTTTCACCAAAGGGTTACCTTCAACTCTATTTGAAGAGTTTCGCTCTAGTTTGTGCATCCAGTGTCCTTCCGCTCCAACTGCAGGGGAGTGTTAGCCCGGATTTTATGCTCATAATAAGCTGTATGATTGCATTCCATAATTAGTTTATCCTTATCTGTATAATTAATATTCCTAGCTGTATCCTAGTTGTCTTGGGCTCAAACCTATATGTATTGTATCTATTTATACTGTTCGGGAAGCAATAATAAATCATAAGAGATTATCCCTTCCTACACATAGGACATACTAACATATGGATATGTTCTGATGAAAATGATCCACATACATACAAGCTTCAAATAAGTCACTATTGAATTGATCATTTTGTAGGCATTAAACTGCCTATCTTGTTCTTTAAATTTCACGAGACATCCTGGCCCGTGCGATGCACAGGCTTTGTTAAAAAAATAATCGTTGGTTTTGAAAGAGTTGTGTGGATTTGTTCTCATGTGTCTTTGCATCATTGTCCGAATGCATTAAAAATAATTATAGCACTTAGTTTGGTACGCACATCAATTAACAGGTTATCGGACAATGAAAAACAAATATATATGACGTGACATACTGTAAACTGGTAAAAAACATGCATGCAAGAGTTCATTACATTGTTCGTTTGAAAAATATTTTGACACTACTTATAGTGAGTTTTATTTTGCCTTTTTTTAAAGAAGGATGCATACTAAACCATATATATAACTCATAAGATTTAATGGGAAATTTCCTTCTCTTTATTATGAATGGGGAATTTCCCTCTTAGGATCAAATACATTTCTAAAATATATCTTGTTTGATATTGTACCACCACAAACATCATAAATAAGAAATTTGTTAGATGTTATTGTGAATTTGTGGTGATGTTGAGGGAACTCAAGTGTTATTTATAGTCATATATTTTATGTAACCTATGAATATTAAAAGAGTACGTAAAGAGAATTTTAATGAATTTATTTTTAACAAAATTTTTGATATTATAACGTATATTAATTAGTTAGAGAAATTAAATGGATTAATTGATGGTGCTTTAGATGCGATCCATAATTATAATTATGTCATATGACATGGTTTGTAAGTATTTCTCACCTTAAGCGGTTTTTAAGAGTTAACAAAAATTAATTAATGCGGTTATTTAAAGAAACTAAAAAGCTTTATTATTTTACATTTTGACCCCTCATTTTACAACTAATACAAATGAAAGGATTCTTTGGCCCCTTATTTACAATTTACAACTACTACAAATAAAAGGATTCTTTAACATAGTTTTAATACAATGACAAAATTGAAAACCGTTGAAATAAAATAATGCATGGCAAGCAAATGTATGTTTATTGATGGTATTTTAAGTTTCACAATGGACCTTTGATACAATAATCTCATTTATCACAATGTGAAGCAAGTTAGATGAGATTTACTCACTTATGTACAAACTTAAGAATTTACCACGTCAAATAACACATAAACACCAATCTACTTTATGAACATTAATGATCACATTTCAAAACAATGTAAATCAATTTTTATTAGCCTATGCCATTAATTGATAACATTCAAACATTGAACTTTACTTTTATATTGCCTCATTTAGTAATCCATGTGATTATGCATGTCATTGTTTTTTTCGAATATAGGCCCCAGATTAGACCTTATTGTTGGTTCAGGAAACTACATGAACAAGTTTCATTTGTTCTTTGCATTAAGAGCAATCATGATAGATCTCTTCTAAGAACTATAATTGTCTGATCAAGTTAGTTTCTTAGAAATGAGAAGAAGGCATGGATGATCTATTTGATCTAAGAATAATGGATGATTGGATGTGATGAATCAGTGATGGTTGATGATGATGATGGTCCTGCTATTTTTTAATTTGAGTTTCTTGAGTTATGATTAGTGATTTTAAGTTTAAATGAGAATGAATTAAGTTGATAATCGTGATCTTGAGATGATTGTGATAAGAAATTTTATTGATTTAAGTAAAGATGGTGTGGAATGGTGGTTTGTTATGATGGTTAAAGTTTGTTACGATGGTCGGAGTTTGTTAGGGGTGGTTAAAGGTTGTTGAGAGCAGTTATTGTGGCGGAATAAGGGTGGTGCTCATGGTTGAGCATTGGGTTTACTCTGATACCATATTGAGATTGTAAGATCAATTGAGAGAGAATGCCATTTAGGCGAGAAAAACAGTTAAGAACTGAAATGAAATACAGAGTCTTATTTATAGAACTAAAACTCAACTCAAAAAGTTAAACTACTGAAACTATAAGCTAAGCTAATCAACTAAGCTAGAACTGGAACTAACCATATGGATCTGAGAAGGCTTGGGACATGGTCTTTTTTTGGCTCACCAAAAGCTTTGATCATGTTTGTGGCAAGAAAAAGAAACTCAATCGTATAAAAAAACTATTGTATAAGTAATATTATATTATTGATGGAAGGAGGTGGAGGCAGTTTACCTTTTACGGTGACAAGACTCAAAGTTTTTGTGTTTCAGTTCGATCCAATATATAGAGCATTTTCCGTAAAGGGTATAATCTTCTATGGGCATAGTACACGATAGCATAAGAAAAAGATACGACATAAAGAGAAAAAAGAGAAAAAAGCACCCCATCATACATCCACTCTTAGAATCCATACGACTATTTGTAAACTCATATCATTAGCCAATTTGTGAGGATCATTATTCCATGTGGGTTTCTGTATATACAATTTTACCACTACAAACATCACGAATAAAAATTTGTTGGATGTTATTTTGAATGTGTGGTGATGTTGAGGAAAATCAAGTGTTATTTATAGTCATATTTTTATGTAACCTATAAATACTAAAAGAGTACGTAAAGAGACTTTTTAATGAATTTAGTTTTAATAAAAAATTTGAAATTATAACGTATATTAGTTAGTTAGGGAAATCAAATGGGCTAATTTATGGTGCTTTAGATCTGATCTATAACTATAATTGTGTCATATGACATGGCTTGTAAGTATTTCTCACCTTGAGCGGTTTTTAAGAGTTAATATAAATCAATTAATGCGATTTTTGAAAGAAACAGAAAAGATATATTATTTTACATTTTGACCCCTCATTTACAACTAATACAAATGAAAGGATTCTTTAGCCCCTCATTTATAATTATAAAAGAATTCTTTGACATAGTTTTAATATAAAGATCAAACGAAACCGTTGAAATAAATAAAGCATGCAAGCAAATCAATGTTTATCGATGGACGTTTCACGTTTGTGCACATCAAAATAAACACATAAACACTTAATCTACTTTATGGCATTAATGATCACATTCAAACATGTAGTTCAGTTTTCATAGCTATGTCATTAATGATCACATTCAAACAAATAATTCAACTTTTATATAGCCCTTAGATTAGAATCCATGAGATAAGCATGTCATTGTTTCTTTCCCATATAGCCCTCAGATTAGACTCCATTGTTGGTTCAGGAAACTCACCATTAACAAGTTTCATCTTGTTCTTTGCATTAAGAGCAATCATGATAGATCTCTTCCAAGAACTATAATTGTCTGATCGAGTTACTTTCTTTAAAATGTGAAGAAGGCCTGGATGATCAGTTTGATGTAAGAATAATGGATGATTAGATGTGATGAATCAGTGGTAGTTGATGATGATGATGGTCCTGCCATTTTTGAATTTGAATTTCTTGAGTTATGATTATTTATTGAGTTATAATTAGTGATTTTGAGTTTGAATGAGAATGAATTAAGTTGATAATCATGATCTTGAGATGATTATGATCAGAAATTTGATTGATTTAAATAAAGATGATGTGGAATGGTAGTTTGTTATTGTGGTTAAAGTTTGTTACGGTGGTCTGAGTTTGTTAGGGGTGGTTAAAGGTCGTTGAGAGTAGTTATTGTGGCGGAAAAAGGGTGGTGCTCATGGTTGAGCATTGGATTTGCTCTGATACAATATTGAGATTGTAAGATCAATTGAGAGAGAAAACTATTTAGGCGGGAAAATTAGTTATTCTCATTAAGAATTGAAATAAAATACAGAGTCCTATTTATAGAACTAAAAGTCAATTGAAAAAGTTAAACTACTGAGCCTATAAGCTAAGCTAATCAAATAAGCTAGAACTGGAACTAAGCTAAGCTACACTCTTACATATATAAACTACACTGTTACATTGGATCACAATACACTTGGACCTTTTCATAAGCTTAAACTTGGATGGCTTTATACACCTTGAATGCTTGGCAACACTGTAAACTTGATGGCTTGATGAAGCTTTATGTGTGTTGCCTTCTTTAAAATGTTTATTATGTAAATTTATTATTTTGATATTTATCTTAAACCAGTATCTTTATGTCTTATCTTTTTCTTATGCTATCATGTACTGCGCCACTTAAGTTTATAGCCTTTATGGAAAAAAAACGCTCTATTTATTAGATCGAACCTAAAACAATATTACTTCAGTTCTGTCACCTAAAAAATAAGTGCATCCATCTACATCTATCTTTTATTTTATATTCATTATACACTAGTTTTCTTCCATACGATCGTGTTTCTTATTCTTTCCACAAACGTAATCAAAGTTTTGGTGAGACAAACATAAGATATATGTCCCAAGGACTTTCAGTATCATATGGTTTTTCTCACAGTGTAACACTCGATTATATCCCACATTCAGGTTCTTTTTCATATTCATAAAATCACCTTTAATTTTTTTATCTTTTGATTATTAGTAAAAGTTACTTTGATTAATATTACAAGTCTGGTTTATATCATTTGTTTTCTTTGTTGATGATAATAATCTATAGGTTATATTAGCATTCCGTAATGTTGACACTAATCAAAATTAGCAGCTTGATATCTAAACAATGTGCTAGCATTTCACTTAGTAAGTAAGAAATATATTATCATGTTAATTGTTGTTAAATCCATTAATTACTCGATCAATATACGACATATTAACATATGGATATGTTTTGATGAAAATGATCCACATACATAGAAGCTTCAAATAAGTCACTATTGAATTGATCATTTCGTAGGCATTAAATCGTCTATCTTCTTCTTTAAATTTTACGAGACATCATGGCCCGTGCGATGGATGGGCTTTGTTAAAAAAAATCGTTGGTTTTGAAAGAGTTATGTGGATTTGTTCACATACGTCTTTGCACCATTGTCCGAATGCATTAAAAAATAATTATAGCATTTAGTTTGGTACACACACCAATTAACATGTTTTCGGACAACAAAAAACAAATATATATGACGTGACATACTGTAAACTGGTAAACAAACATGCATGCAAGGGAACTCAAGTGTTATTTATAGTTATATATTTTATGTAACCTATGAATATTAAAAGAGTACGCAAAGAGAATTTTAATGAATTTAATTTTAATAAAATTTTTGATATTATAACGTATATTAGTTAGTTAGAGAAATTAAATGGAATAATTGATGGTGCTTTAGATGTGATCCATAACTATAATTGTGTCATATGACATGGTTTGTAAGTATTTCTCACCTTAAGCGATTTTTAAGAGTTAACAGAAATTAATTAATGCGGTTATTTAAAGAAATCAATTTATTTCAAAGATTTATTATTTTACATTTTGACCCCTCATTTTACATCTAATACAAATGAAAGGATTCTTTGGCCCCTCATTTACAATTTACAACTACTACAAATAAAAGGATTCTTTGACATAGTTTTAATATAATGACAAAATGAAACCGTTGAAATAAATAAAGCATGCAACAAATGAATGTTTATTGATGGACGTTTTAAGTTTCACAATGGACCTTAGATACATTAATCACATTAATCACAATGGATGCAAGCTATAGATGAGATTAACTCACCTTATGCTACAAACTTAAGAAATTAACCACGTCAAAATAAACACACAAACACCCAATCTACTTTATGACATTAATGATCACATTCAAACATGTAAATCAATTTTTATAGCTATGCCATTAATGATCACATTCAAACATGCAACTTAACTTTTATATAGCCCTCATATTAGAATCCATGTGATTAGCATGTCATTGTTTCTTTCGAATATAGCCCTCAGATTAGACTTTATTGTTGGTTCAGGAAACTCACCATTAACAAGTTTCATCTTGTTCTTTGCATTAAGAGCAATCATGATAGATCTCTTCTAAGAACTATAATTGTCTGATCAAGTTAGTTTCTTAGAAATGAGAAGAAGGCATGGATGATCTATTTGATGTAAGAATAATGGATGATTGGATGTGATGAATCAGTGATGGTTGATGATGATGATGGTCCTGCTATTTTTTAATTTGAGTTTCTTGAGTTATGATTAGTGATTTTAAGTTTAAATGAGAATGAATTAAGTTGATAATCGTGATCTTGAGATGATTGTGATAAGAAATTTTATTGATTTAAGTAAAGATGGTGTGGAATGGTGGTTTGTTATGATGGTTAAAGTTTGTTACGATGGTCGGAGTTTGTTAGGGGTGGTTAAAGGTTGTTGAGAGCAGTTATTGTGGCGGAATAAGGGTGGTGCTCATGGTTGAGCATTGGGTTTACTCTGATACCATATTGAGATTGTAAGATCAATTGAGAGAGAATGCCATTTAGGCGAGAAAAACAGTTAAGAACTGAAATGAAATACAGAGTCCTATTTATAGAACTAAAACTCAACTCAAAAAGTCAAACTACTGAAACTATAAGCTAAGCTAATCAACTAAGCTAGAATTGGAACTAACCATATGGATCTGAGAAGGCTTGGGACATGGTCTTTTTTTGGCTCACCAAAAGGTTTGATCATGTTTATGGCAAGAAAAAGAAACTCGATCATATAAAAAAACTATTGTATAATGAATATTATATTATAGATGGACGGAGGTGGAGGCAGTTTACCTTTTTGGGTGACGATACTCGAAGTTTTTGTGTTTAGGTTTGATCCAATATATTGAGCATTTTCCGTAAAGGGTATAATCTTCTGTGGGCGTAGTACACGATAGCATAAGAAAAAGATACGACATAAAAAGAAAAAAAGAGAAAAAAGCACCCCATCATGCATCTACTCTTAGAATCCATACGACTATTTGTAAACTCATATCATTAGCCAATTTGTGAAGATCATTATTCCATGTGGGTTTCTGTATATACAATTGTACCACCACAAACATCACGAATAAAAAATTTGTTGGATGTTATTTTGAATGTGTGGTGATGTTGAGGAAAATCAAGTGTTATTTATAGTCATATTTTTATGTAACATATAAATACTAAAAGAGTACGTTAAGAGACTTTTTAATGAATTTAGTTTTAATTTTTTTTTTGATATTATAACGTATATTAGTTAGTTAGGGAAATCAAATGGGCTAATTTATGGTGCTTTAGATGTGATCTATAACTATAATTGTGTCATATGACATGGCTTGTACGTATTTCTCACCTTAAGCGGTTTTTAAGAGTTAATATAAATCAATTAATGCAATTTTTGAAAGAAACAGAAAAGATATATTATTTTACATTTTGACCCCTCATTTACAACTAATACAAATGAAAGGATTCTTTGGCCCTTCATTTATAATTTACAACTACTACAAATAAAAGAATTCTTTGACATAGTTTTAATATAAAGACCAAATGAAACCGTTGAAATAAATAAAGCATGCAAGAAAATCAATGTTTATTGATAGACGTTTCACGTTTGTGCATGTCAAAATAAACACATAACCACTCGATCTACTTTATTGCATTAATGATCACATTTAAACATGTAGATCAGTTTTCATAGCTATGCCATTAATGATCACATTCAAACATATAATTTAACTTTTATATAGCCCTCAGATTAGAATCCATGAGATAAGCATGTCATTGTTTCTTTCTCATATAGCCCTTAGATTAGACTCTATTGTTGGTTCATGAAACTCACCATTAATAAGTTTCATCTTGTTCTTTGCATTAAGAGCAATCATGATAGATCTCTTCCGAGAACTATAATTTTCTGATCGAGTTACTTTCTTTGAAATGTGAAGAAGGCCTGGATGATCAGTTGGATGTGAGAATAATAGATGATTAGATGTGATGAATCAGTGGTAGTTGATGATGATGATGGTCCTGCCATTTTTGAATTTAAATTTCTTAAGTTATGATTATTTATTGAGTTATAATTAGTGATTTTGAGTTTGAATGAGAATGAATTGAGTTGATAATCATGATCTTGAGATGATTATGATCAGAAATTTGATTGATTTAAGTAAAGATGATGTGGAATGGTAGTTTATTATTGTGGTTAAAGTTTGTTACGGTGGTCTGAGTTTGTTAGGGGTGGTTAAAGGTCGTTGAGAGTAGTTATTGTGGCGGTAAAAGGGTGGTGATCATGGTTGAGCATTGGATTTGCTCTGATACAATATTGAGATTGTAAGATTAATTGAGAGAGAAAGCCATTTAGGCGGGAAAATCAGTTATTCTCATTAAGAATTGAAATGAAATACAGAGTCCTATTTATAGAACTAAAAGTCAATTGAAAAAGTCAAACTACTGAGACTATAAGCTAAGCAAATCAAATAAGCTAGAACTTGAACTAAGCTAAGCTACACTCTTACATATATAAACTACACTGTTACATTGGATCACAATACACTTGGACCTTTTCCATAAGCTTGAACTTGGATGGCTTTATACACCTTGAATGCTTGGCAACACTGTGAACTTGATGGCTTGATGAAGCTTTATGTGTGTTGCCTTCTTTAAAATGTTTATTATGTAAATTTAATATTTTGATATTTATCTTAAACCGGTATCTTTATGTCTTATCTTTTTCTTATGCTATCGTATACTGCGCCACAGAAGATTATAGCCTTTATGGAAAACGCTCTATATATTAGATCGAACCTAAACACAAAAACTTCGAGTCTTGTCACCTTAAAAAATAAGTGCCTCCATCTCCATCTTTCTATAATATAATGATCATTATACACTAGTTTTTTCATACGATCGAGTTTCTTATTCTTGCCACAAACGTGATCAAAGCTTTTGGTGAGACAAACAAAGACCATGTCCCAAGCCTTCTCAGATCCATATGGTTTCTCACAGTGCAACACTCTATTATATCCCATATTCAGGTTATCTTTTCATATATCATTAAAATCACCTTTAATTTTTTTTATCTTTATTATTATAAAAGTTACTTGATTAATATTATAAGTCTTGGTTAAAATCATGGTTTTCTTTTGTTGATGATAACAATCTATAGTTATATTAGCATTCCGTAATGTTGACACTAATCAAAATTAGCAGCTTGATATCTAAACAATGTGCTAGCATTTCACTTAGTAAGTAAGAAATATATTATCATGTTAATTGCTGTAAAATCCATTAATTACTCGATCAATATACGACATATGAACATATGGATATGTTCTGATGAAAATGATCCACATACATAGAAGCTTCAAATAAGTCACTATTGAATTGATCATTTTGTAGGCATTAAATCATCTATCTTGTTCTTTAAATTTCACAAGACATCATGGACCGTGCGATGGATGGGCTTTGTTAAAAAAAATCATTGGTTTTGAAAGAGTTATGTGGATTTGTTCACATATGTCTTTGTACCATTGTCTGAATGCATTAAAAATTAATTATAGCACTTAGTTTGGCACGCACACCAATTAACATGTTTTCAGACAATGAAAAACAAATATATATGATGTGACATACTGTAAACTGGTAAACAAACATGCATGCAAGGGAACTTAAGTGTTACTTATAGTTATATATTTTATGTAACCTATGAATATTAAAAGAGTATGTAAAGAGAATTTTAATGAATTTATTTTTAACAAATTTTTTGATATTATAACGTATATTAGTTAGTTAGAGAAATTAAATGGAGTAATTGATGGTGCTTTAGATGTGATCCATAACTATAATTGTGTCATATGACATGGTTTGTAAGTATTTCTCACCTTAAGCGGTTTTTAAGAGTTAACAGAAATCAATTAATGCGGTTATTTAAAGAAACTAAAAAGCTTTATTATTTTACATTTTGACCCCTCATTTTACAACTAATACAAATGAAAGGATTATTTGGCCCATCATTTACTGTAACATTCTGTATTTTTAGGTCATTTACGACGCTATTTAAATTCACTATTTATTTTTTTCTCGTACGCGTTCGCTTTTAATTTTAATCGATACGTTAAATCGCGTAAACTAAAAATCAACTAGTACCCTTCCCTACCTCATTTTCGTGGGATCACTCCCACATTAGGGAACCATGAGCTAGCTAAACCATGTACATCTTCTACTAATTAAGACTTATGTCTCTTTGACCAACCATCTTCCTTAAGACCCTCCTTTGGTTCCCAAGACCAAAACCCCCTCATTCTTAGTCTTGGACTTTGATTTCTAGCTCTTTGACCACCCTTGGACTATATAAGACACTTGAATGCAAAGAGATAACACCACACAACAATTTACACTTAAGAAAAATCAACAAAACACTCCCTTTTTGCTCTTACATACCCACGGCTCAAACCAAGCCCCACACACAACCCATACAAATTTTTATACCACTTATACAAGCATACACACAACATATCTAAGACCTACTAAGATGTTTTGAGGCCTTGGTTAACCTTTTACAAGTATTTAAGAATAGAAAGTGAGATTAGGGTTCATAACCTAATCTAGGGTTTTCTTGTTTGCAAGCTTTGGTTTTAAATCTAAACAAAGGTTTAGATCATATTTCTCATCATCATACATCATAATCAAGGTTATCTAAAACCCTAAACATCTCATAATTATGATTTTATGTGTTTATATATTCTATATAGTAAAATCACCATTTAGGACTTTTGAACATGTAAAAAGGGATTTTTACTTGTGGTTATGATTTTGTACATTTTTACATATGTTATGAGGTTGATAATATCATGAAATAATGGATATAATATATATGGTATAAAAGACTTGTGGTAATTTACAAAGTTGAAAGTTATAAAAACAAAGTTTACATATGGATTCAAGAAAGACATCCAAACTTTCTGTTTTAATTCGACATACAACCTGACCATTTTATATTTTTATATAATAGTACGTCTCATGACGATTCCAAAAAGGTAAGAAACTTGAAAAATGAGTTAATAACGAAAAAGATACGATAAAAATACGATTTACGTTAATACCAGTTTTATAAAATAAACTTTATAAAAGTAAGTTATAAAATACTTCTAAAACAGAAAGTTTAGTATTTTTCACAGATTGTACATATTTTTAGGATTTC
>BQNB010117490.1:9059-21164 GCA_026074375.1 Tanacetum coccineum
TCTCTATACTGCTTCCGGTTATATTGGTCTCGCGGATCCTGATCCTTGTGCTATATCTATACGTATTTACACATATATATATACGTAATAAAAAGGGTAGCTTCGCGGGCAGTCAATACCAAAGGCCCAATTTAGGTTGACCTTTTAAGTATCTAAAGATCCTTTTCACAGCATGAAGATGTGAATTTTTAGGATTGACTTGGAATCTTGCACAAGCACATACTACAAACATAATATCAGGCCTCGAAGAAGTTAGATACATCAATGATCCAATCATGGATCTATACAAGTGTTCATCTACATCTTCACCATCTGTATCTTTAAGAAAAGGGTTATGGGTTTCCATGGGTGTGCTTGCTGTCTTGACATCACCAAAGCCAAATTTCTTCAAAATCTCATTCACATACTTGTCTTAGCTTATAAAAATCCCATCTTCCTTCTGCTTCACTTGCAGTCCTAGGAAGAATGTGAGTTCACCCATAGAACTCATTTGAAACTTCTTATGCATCATTTTCTCAAAATTAGTGCATAATGACTTCTTTGTAGAGCCAAAAATGATATCATCTACATATACTTGAACTAACATAAAAAAAAAATATCACCTTTGTCTCTCTGATAAAAAAAGTCTTGTCTACTTATCCTCTCTAAAACCCCATTGTCTAACAAGTAAGTGGACAAGGTTTCATACCAAGCTCTGGGAGCTTGATGCAAACCATAAAGAGCCTTTTCTACCTTGTAAACTCTGTTAGGGAAGTCTGGATCTTCAAATCCTGGTGGTTGACAAACATAGACTTCCTCTTTAATCTTTCCATACAGAAAAGCACTCTTGACATCCATCTGATACACCACAAAGTCTTTAAATGAGGCATAGGCTAAGAATAGCCTAATTGCTTCAATTCTAGCAACAGGAGCAAAAACCTCATCATAATCAATTCCTTCCTCTTGTGTGTATCCTTGTGCAACCAATCTTGCTTTATTCTTAATCACAATGCCTCTTTCATCTTTCTTGTTTCTGTACACCCATTTAGTACCAATGGCCCTTTTGCCATTAGGTAAATCCACCAAGGTCCAAACCTATTGTAACTTGAACTGCAGAAGCTCCTCTTGCATAGCTTCTATCCAGCTTGGATCTTTTAATGCTTGAATTACCTTCTTGGGCTCTTCTTGTGATAAGAAACATGCAAACAGACAATTCTAAAAGTCTTTATGGTTGGTCCTCTGCTGCACTGAACTAAACATAGCTTGTTCAGTCACACTCTTTGTCATCCTTCTGGTTTGAGGTGTTGAATATATGTCTCTAATGATTTGTTCAACTGGATGATCCTTGTGAATTCTGGTAGTTGGAATAGGACTGACAGGGATATGTGTATCCAAATTGTTTATGTCAGCCTCTGCACCAACATCTTCATCATCATCTGAATAGACAATTTCTTCCAATTCAGGCATATTTGGATCATCATCACATCCATAGACTATATTTTCATCAACAACATTATCCTCTATGCCAGCAGTATTAACAGTTAGACTAACAGTATTAATAGTGTTAGTGTTGTTAATACTAGCATCCTTCTCTTGATTAACTCTTGGCCCCTCTGTTCTTGGAACCTCGCTATCTTTATTCCCTAGATCTTTAGCATCCTTTTTTTTCCTCCTCCCCTGATGGGTTGAATCCAGCATCAGGAGAATCCTTTGAACTAGAAGAGAATGATGGATTGTGAGTCCATAATGGTAGCAGTATGTAATCTTTACCTGCATTATCACATGATTTTGTACCTGCACTACCATTAGATTGATTCCCTACAACAACTGGCTTATAGTTCATAAGAATTTGTTAAGTGCATCTACTCAAAAAGCCCACTTAGTGTCCATTTCCTGCAATATTTGGTGTATCCTCACTAAACTTAACATGCAGGTTCTCTTTTACTATCCTAGTTCTACTGTTGAATACTTTGAATGCTTTGCTATTGGTAGAGTATCCTATAAAGAATCCTTCATCGGGCTTTCCATCAAATCTATCTAGGTGGATCTATTGGTATTAAGGATTGTTAACAGGACACCCAAAATGGTCTCCATGAAGCGTAAGGCAAGTTTTCTAACCTAGAAAAAGTTCATAAGGGGTCTTTGTTGTGAGGCTTGATAACAAACAGAAGAAAAACCCTATTTTAGACATACCAAGCAACATTAACTGCTTTAGCCCAGAATTGTTGGCATTTTGAATCACTAGGCATAGTTTTACAGCCTCTATTAAGTGTCCTATTTTTCCTTTTATTACACTCCATATTGTTGTAGAAGTCCTAGACACTAAAATCCCTTTAAAAATAACCCTTAATTTTACATAAATGAATCTGACCCTATTCCTTGAACTCATCCCCATTAATTACATCTAATCACTTAACCTAATGGTCTTATTAGATTTTTCTATTCTATGCCCGTTATAAATTTTTAAGGATTTTCACTAGTTTTCATCCTTAGTGGCTAAAAAGAAAACCTAACTAAACCTACTGCCAGTCATCTGTTGACCACTAGGCAGTACATCTTTTTCATTAAACTCTTTACAAATGTTGGGCCAAATAAGTCCATGTGCAACATTTGTAATGGTTGGCTGATTGAACTGACAGTTTTGGACTTACAAGAAACTCTGTGTTGCTTTCCCTTCTGACAAGTAACACAAGTTCGATTAATTTCAAATTTTTAAGAGAGTAAACCTATTACAAGGTTTCCCCTTACCAGTTTATTCATTTTTTTGAAATTTACATGTCCAAGCCTCCTATGCCAAAGATTAGATTCATCTGGTGTGGCTTTTGCAAAGAGACAAGTGAGACCTCCTTGAGGAACAACATTCTTTAAATCAACATTGTACATGTTATCTTTTCTAGGAACTTTAAGCAAACATGAACCTTTCATCAGTTAACTTAAAGTCTGGAGACAGAACAACACATGCAGTATCAGTAAAAAGAACACTATTCTTCTTGTCACACATTTGTTAATACTAATAAGGTATAAACTTTAGTTCCTTTACAAAATACACATCTTCAAAATCTAATTTACCAGTTCTTATTTTACCTTTACCAGTAATTTTTCCCATCCTTTAAGTTGCCAATCCCAAAGGCAACAAATCCTCCAATCATTTTCTTAATAAATATTAAGATAGGATCTTTTTCCTGTCATGTGCCTAGAGCATCCACTGTCAATCACTCCTTTATCCTTCAAATCTTGCTGTGGATTGCCCTACACATAATGGTAAGAAAATTAGTTTCTTGGGGACCCAACGACTTACTGACTGGATCTCCTTTGAATCAATACATAGTCAAATCTTTTAAAGGACATTGATGCACTATTATTTCTGGAGACATGGTCTAAGACTTTATGTTTTGGTCTCCAAACCCAACATGCTGAGGCCTTAACAGCATTTCCCTTGTTTCCCTTAACAGCACTAAGAACTGCTTTTGGCCTAGCAGTATTAACTACTGCATTTGGCCTAGCAGCATTAACATTTTTATCATTAAAGTATTAACCCTCTTATTAAAATTACTGTTATTAGCTGCTGTTATTTTGTTAAAAGGCCTTCTAGCAGTTTGAATATGCATTATTAATAACATTTTTTCTTAGAGTCCTGCATTATTCACAACAGTGCTGTTCTTGGTTTGAACAGTATTAACTGTCTCATGCAGCATTAATGAAATTGGGGCCATGACCTAGTTAAGACTGTTCTTGAAACCATGTTCCTTTTTGGACTGGGGTGAGTTAATTTAGAGAAATTTTGTTTGTTCACCCTTTGAACATTGACCCAACTGAGTTTTTAAACCTGGATATTTACCATTTGTACAAACTTCCTCAAATGTTCAAAAACTACCACACACATACAACTTTTGTTGAACATCTCAAAATCATTCCCTAATTTTTGAGACATCTGCTGGTTCTAATTTCTCTTGTTTCCTCTAGGACTAGGTGTGTTTAGCTATTTGTTAATCACTGAAGTGTTCCTATGATAAATTTTACTTGCTTGGAAGACTTAACGAAAGTTTATCATAGGCAAAACTAGGATTATTAAACATCTCAATAGTTTTAATCTTAAAGGCACAACACATCCTCCTCACTTTCAAAACACCCTAATCCACAAAAATGGGGCTCTATTTTCTTTCCTAACATTCTTAGGATCATAGTCTCACAATACTTTTTAATTTAGACTCACTAATTAGAACTCATTCACACCAACAAAATCATCTAGACTAGGATAAACTAAATCATATTTTAGTGGCATAAAATTCCCAGTACAAGGAGGTGGGACAGCATTATACCCTAATCCTGTTTTACACTTATCCAATTCATCTATCTGACTAGGAAGTTTACTTAGGACTTTTGATGAATTTCAAATTTTGTACTATAAGTTGAACCTCTTCTTTTTTCTTTTGTAACAACCTAACTTCATTTAATCTCGGTAATATCTCAATCTCTTAATAGAAGTCACGTTTTACAGAGTTTTATATCTTCCTCATACACGCCTCATTTTTCCGTTAAAGACTAACAGTCTAGCCTTCTACAAAATCTAACCCAGTCTTTAACTAATTGTCCATTTTTATGTTCCTTTTAGATATTTTAACATATCAAAACAAGAATGAGAACAAACAATATTGAAGTCCATTATGATACTCTGAGATTTGTAGAGAATTTTGAATTTGTTGAAGAATCAAGCCATGAGAGCAAAAATTGGTTGGACCTTCTTCAGCTTGGTCAACAATATACAATACTACCTAAGCCATACATACTAAAGACACTAAGGCAATTGAAGTAAGTTACCATCAAACTGGCCACAGTTCTTCCTGGAAGGCTCCTTGTTTTCCTACTTTCTTGATATCTTGGTGCCATGCACATCCTCTTGAAAAGAGTCCTTTCTTTTGGACATTCAGTTGAAGCCATTCCTAATCCTTGAACTATGTTAACCTAATTCTTTCTTCTTTGGTGGTCATAGTCCAGATTCATCCAGTATTCTATTCAAGAATCTGTTTTTTTCCTCTCCGAAGTTAGAAAAGCCAATGTTTCCACCTCAAGTCCATCTCTTTTAGATCATCAGGATTGATTTGTTGAAGATCTTCATTATCAAGCTATGGAACACTTGGTTGGCTAGCAAAGAAGGAATAAATCATAGCATTACTCAAATTTTCAGCAGATTTTGAGCTATCAGCAGCACCCTGAGTGCTAGCAGTATTAATATCCTAAGCAGTATTAACTGCTCCAGAGCCCATTGTTAGTGCTGTCAGAGGACAAAAAGGTTACATTGTGTGAGTTAGTGGTTGAGTTAGATGTCCCCTTAACCTCTGATTCATAGGCCTTCAGATTGTTGAAGAGGTCATCTAAACTTAAGTGTCTCTGCTCTGTTTGTTCTCACATAATTAGTATGCATAGTCTATTCTTGTGACAAACTTCTCAAGAACTTCTGATTGATATCTTCTTGAGAGATAACTTCACCATGCATCTCCAGTTGACTAATTAGATTTTGAAGCCTTTCATAGGTTTACTTAATCACTTCTGTGTTGGATGCAGCAAAGTTTTCATATTGCTGCTTTAGAAGATTTTTTTGAGTTTTCTTTGTAGCAGTATTACCTCCAAATCTACTCTCAATAGCCTGCATCAGTGTCTTAGCATCCTTTGTATGAGTTGAACTTTAATTGATACACAATAGTAGGCCAATCAAAAGTGCATCTGCCTTCAACATCATGCCTTCTTTGTACCTCTCGTCGTCAACAGTGTAGGAGGGATAGTAGTTCTCCTGACCATTACAAGTTTTGTTACTATGAGGTGCATTAACCATTTTCTGTTGATCTCCCATAGAGTGTAATCATTGCACTGTAAGTACTGCTCATCTCTCATCATCCAGAGATCATACCAACAGTGTTGAGATGTGTTGTTAGGGTTTCAGAAGTTCCTATACTTAGTGCTCTGCTACTTATACAAGTTACTACTACTAGTTCTACTTAGTTTTGCTGGTGAAGAATGCTAAAGATTCAAGAAAATAGACTAAGTAGTTAGTATTGTTAGTTATAAATAGTTAGTACAAACTATGCCTTGTTAGTAGGGCTAGTATATTTAGTTACTGTTTAGTATAAGGTTTAGTACTTGAGGCTTAGCAATAAATCAAATTTGAGTACTGTTGAGGGAGATATGCATTGGAGGTTTATTATAGGAACATATATGCATTATTCGTCTTCACACGACTTTTGTAACCCATTAGGTTGTCGACTTGGAGTGTAGAAAAAGGGAACCCTACGGTGCACTATTAGATATCTATATATATATAAATATATGAATATTTATATATTATAAATATATATATACTATATATAAAAATATATAATACTTTATATAAATCTATTATATATATACACTAAATAATAAAATTATAAATATAATAAAGAAGTTCACAATATTTAGTATGGTCTAGTAAATCTAGTAGGTTAGAAAACTATCAGATTAATAGTAATCAAAATTTCTGTTTTATTCATTATTCTTTCTCAGCAAAATAAGTTAGTATTCCGCATAACTTTATATATTTCAATAGTCATTTGTTTCTCTTGTAGTTTGTTTGGATCTATCCAGATAGGCTATCACCCTTAACAGGCTAGAAAGATCTATTAAGTCTGGGATCTACAAGGTATCTTATGGTTATGAATAGTTGAGACCCATTGCTTCTTGAAAAGTAGATCTGTATGTAGTAAAGTTTCTTCTTACAACTATGATACCACTTGTAATCCCAATATAAAAGATCCTTGCTTAGCTGTAATAAGCTTAAGTTGTATTGAATAAATCCAAAACAACTATGACAGAAACTTTGATTATGAATATCAAAGACTATGCTGAATCTAGTCAATGATACTAAGAAGAATTTCAATGAAACAGTAATAAACAAGATCAATAAAAAAATAGTTTACTAAACTTTTTCATCCCGCTCAATATAAATGAACCACTCTTATTAGTGTTAGGTTACAAAACCATTGAAGCTATGACAAACACTATGAATGACTCTTTTGACACTTTGTGATACGATGTGGTACATAAAACCTCTTATACCCGAAGACCTACCTTTTATACACAAAGAAGCCTAACAGGCATACCAATATTTCCTTATATCATAACTTCTAAACAAATAACTTATACGTATCTTTTACAAAAATATCTCATACATATCTCATAAGCAATCTTTATCCATTAGCAGTTGTAATCCTTCAGCAGTTGTAACTCTGTCAGCAGTTGTAACTTTGTATCAGCAGCATTAACTCTGAACTAGCAGCAGTAACTTATACACCAACAGCATTAACTGTGTACAAGCAGTAGTAACTACTTAGAATATTTTTCTTCATTCTTCATCAGCAGTATTAACTTCACTCTAGCAGTACTAACTTTACTCTAGCAGTACTTAGTTTACTCTAGCAGTACTAAGTTACATTAACAGTAGTAACTGACAGTATTAAGTTACACTAGCAGTAGTAATATACTCTAGCAGTAGTAACTAACAGTACTAACTACTTAGCATATTTTTCACTAAGATTACCAACAATACTAATTTATACTTGACAGCAGTAACAAACCTTAGTAGTCTTAATTCCAAACAACATCAAGAAGCTTTTAATCCCAACACCTACTATCCGAACCCAAATACGAGTTTGAACACTCGCACCATACTTTTGAAACACCAACATCTCCTTGTAACCCACCGCCTAGAACATGTCATTTGATTAGAATACGACTTTAACCCGCCATCACGTAACATACCGTCTTGGAACACCTGCTTTTGGAACACGACTTTATAACGTCTCATTCTTCTTTTCTTCTAGTGATTTAATCTTGTATAAAATCACATCATGTGTTATGATCTTGTGAATTTTGAAGAAACATGTCGACTATTCGACAAGGAATAACTTCGGATGCCATCGAGCAATTGATAGCCCAACGTGTAGCTACTATAATGACGTCTTACGAGGCTAACCGAGACAATGATAATGGAAGCCAAAATGAAACAAGTGAAGGTACCATGAAGAACTGTACACACTACTCGTGGTTGCACATACAAGGAATTCTTGAACTTTTAACCCCCCAACTTCAAAGGAACCAAAGGCGTTGTTGGATTGGCGAGATGGTTCGAGAAGATAGAATATGTGTTCTACATCAACAACTTTACCACTAATTGTCAAGTGAAGTATGCTACATTCACTCTGCTGGATAGTGCATTGACATAGTTGAACTCCCATTTGAAGACAGTTGGAATTGATACTGCTTATGAAATGTCTTAGAAAGAACTCATGAAGATGATGTCTAAAGTGTACTTTCCAAAGAATGAAGTCCAAAAGATAGAGAATGAACTATGAAATTTGACTGCTAAGGGTACTGTTGTTGTGAGTCATACCCAACGTTTTCAAAAGTTGGCATTGCTATTCCCGAGAAGGGTTTCAAGATAAAGAAGCAAGATCAGGGGTTCATTTGGGTCCACCAGATAGCATTCAAGGAAATGTAACTTCATCTGAATCAACAAGGCTCTAAGAAGCAATCAAGTTGGCTAAAGGTTTAATGGACCAAAAAGTGTGTGCTAATGCTGCAAGACAAGCTGAGAACAAGAGAAGATGAGAGAGTAAACAAGGAAACAACCATGTGCAACAAACACCACCCAAGAGGCAAAATGTAGCAAGGGCCTACACTGCTAAGCCTAGAGAGAAGAACATGTATGCTGGAACTTTACCTTTCTGTAACAAGTATAAGATCACCGTACTGGTCTGTACTGTGAAGTGCGGTAACTATCAGTAGAGTTGGCACATGACAAGGGATTGTAGGACTCACTTCCTGGAACAACTCAAGACCCCAGTTGTAAAATCAAAGGTGCGGTTACTTTGCTATGTAGTGTGGAAAGCAAGGATATACCTGAAGTGAGGTGCTTGAGTTGAAGACTAAACCATGGAAATAAAGATAGGGATATAGAAGCTTAGGGAAGAGCATAAGCATTAGGAAGAGGAGAAGGCCAACCAAGAACCCTAAAGTCGGTAGCGGGTATGTTCCCTCAATAAATCATTATGCATCTATCTAATTGATACTGGTGCCGATAGAAGTTTTGTGTCGACTACGCCTTAGCCCACCTTGTATGTACTCATTTTTAGTACATTATTATTTTAACCCAAGTTAATTGTTTGAGTACACGGTTGCTAAGTCTTTATCCTTGTAAATACTGTTTTAGGACAATTGGGATTCATGGTAGTATTTATTTCGCGGAAGAATGAGGAAGAAAAGTTAAGTCAATACCCTCATATATTTGTTAGATGATCTCCATGTTATTTTGATCCACCTCAAATCTGGTCATTAGTTAGATTGTACATATCGAGCATGTAAAAGCTCAAGTGTAGGGGTACGTGTTATAAACCCCAAGTTATGATGTATTATGTTATTCAAAAATATATAGAAAGGGCTGTAGGTGATGGCGCGTTCTGCTTCTTATCTAGAGAGTGGCGCTGAAATCCTTTCTATGGGCTCGTGCATGGCAGCTGGTATAGATGAATAAAGGCGGACCGCTTGAACGGGACCTATTCTCTTAATATAATAGGCGGCAAAGCAGAATAGAAAAGCATGGACGAGCCACATGCAGGGAAACTTGCACGTGTGGTTCTGTCCGGGGACCCCTGCTAGAGAAAAATTGAACCCATTTCAAAATGAAACAAAGACTTCAAATTTTCCAATATGGATCCGAGTTTAATCCAATTGCTCCCAATCTATATTCCCCTTCAGATTGGGTAGAGATTTCCTTTTCAGAATCTTCTCCATATATATATATATATAGACACACACACACACACACACACATACATATATATAGAAAAGAAAAAAAAGATATTGATGTAGAGTTGTGTAGAGTTTGTATATCTTCGTCTGAGTCTTGGCTTAGCAACCAAACCAAAGTGTATTCGTGTAAATAATTAGCTAAACCTTCCACTCCAAATTCACCCAAAGCCACCTAAATGTATCCTATCCGTTTATGTTTCTATTAAATGTTATCTTACACCTACACCCCACAACCCTTTAAAAGGCCTCTTAGACAATAATGAATAATGCTTGCGCCTAGCGGTGGAGGTTTGATCCTTTACTAAGCCTATGGTAATTTATATGTCATGACAGGTAATGAGTGTTGATTTTCCGTTTCCCCCTTATGTTATAATTTATTATACACCCTAGTGAAAGAGAGAATCCCAAACACTTATGTGAGGTGCTAGTATATACTTTTCGTACTTTTAATTATGAGGTCTAGGTAGAAAAGCCCATTTGCTTGAGGACAAGCAAATCCCAAGTGTAGGGGTATTTGATGATGTGTCATTTTATACACTTTTTCGGGGTCGTTTAACCCCTTAAATCGTGCATTTATGCCCAAAATAGTTACTTAATCGTTCATTTTTAGGTATTTAGCATTTGGAAGGCATTTTGTAGACATACACGTGACTTGGGCTCATTTAGAGACGAAACAGACAAGATTACGGACCTACACCAAATTCATGAAGAATATTGCTTACAGAACGTGGAGACGGTGTTGCAGGTATAAAGCGACGCCGTCGCGATCTTTCTAGTGACGACGTCAGAGATTTAGCGACGGCGTCATAACATAGCCAACCTAAAGAAACCCTAGAAGATTATAGATAAAGATGATCATTCGACGTGCGCGCGAAGTACCAAATATTGTTTTGATCATAACTCCTTCATACGAACTCGGATTTCGACGATTCAACTGCCCACACGTTCAGAACGAGAAAAGCTACAACCTCGTGAAGATGTCTCTGGGACAACGTCACAATTTTCTCCGACGACGTCATGAAGGTCGGTTTAGGTTTTGTCTATAAATACAACCTCATAACTTCGTTTTTATCAAGCCCCAAACCCTAGGGCCGACTTAAGGGTTTGGGTAGGTGTTTTTCCAGCAACTTAGAAGACCTAATTCAATCCATAAGCATCTTGTAATGGTTTGATTATCATATCTATCTTAATTCATGTCTTCAATCCCTTTTGTTGATTATGATTTCTATTGTTTGAGTATGCTTGGCTAATTCATCTAGTATTTATTTGGGTATGCATAAACCTTGTCATTCATTGATTATATCTTGTTGTTTGTGACAGATTCAATGAGTATAATTGATTATAGTTTATAATTCTTGTTTCCTATTGCTTCTTGTGAAGGATGTGCATGTTAGGCTCTAGAAAACCAGCTTTTGTCTGTATCGCTGTTGATAAGTCTAGGGAAACATGAGTGTGTAGAAAGGATACCATGGGTATCAGTCTTCATACTACCTTACCCTTTATATGGTTGATCCCTCTTAAGATATTTCAATTGCATGTAATATACTCTTAGGGGCCTTGTAATAGTCTTCATACTACCTTACTTGTCATTGTCCTAACGGAATATTACATAGACGGCGGGTTCGTGTAATCCGTTCAGGAATTAGGAAATACTTACACATTACATCTCAAGTGTGACAAAGCAATAGGTAGAATTGGATAGCTAGCAAGAAGTAGTGCATCCTAGGTGAATACGCTTCATTGTATAATTGTTATTTAGTTTATTAGTTTAACTAGCTTAAAACTAAAACCCCTCTAAAACCCCTCTAAAACCAGAATTTACTTGCTTTCATAAAATATAAAAACATAAAAATAATATTCCTTCAACCCCTAGACCTTAGTGAACATTTGATCCGGCCTTCACAGTGCTATTCCCCTAGAGAACGATAACAACCCCCGAGTCTTGCCTATACTACACTACAACGATTAGGTACACTGCCTATGGAGCTGTAAAACTTCTTGCAGAAGTCCCTTACGACAACCGCAACAAGTTTTTGGCGCCGCTAGCTTAGGTCTACTCACAAGATTCCTATCAAGTGAGATTTAATTTCTTGTCAAGTAACTTTCTTTTAGTCTATCTCTTCTTTGTGTAGTTATTCGTAAATATGTCATTCGTCACCATGGCGGATGAAATCACACTTGATTCGTTAATGGAAGAAAATTTTGAGTGCTTCATAGAATATTACCATGAAAATTATCCGGAAGATTTTAAAAGCGACTTAAAGAATCTTGAGGAAATATATAAAATGA
>BQNB010117491.1:3547-16066 GCA_026074375.1 Tanacetum coccineum
TCTTCATGCTTAATTGTTATAATTTGTTTATTTTAATTTTTAAAAGTAGATAATCAAATCAATCTATGTCTTCAATTCAAATCATTGTCCGAACATCAAACGTGGTTTCAATTTCACAAATTGTTGGGGGATAACGACCCGGGAATCATACTTCCCGGTTTATATACGTATTATATTATATATATTTGTGAAGATTTTCCTTTTTTACCTTTGTCCTCAAGGGTAAATTGGTAATTTTCCATCATATTATATATTTTTATAATTACGTATATATAAGATTTTAGCGAATCAGCGAACGTGGTGGCTGATGCCTTGAGCATAAAAGAAAGACTCAAGCCAAGACGAGTACGTGCTATGAGTATTACTATTCATTCTGGACTTAAGACTAAGATTTTGGAAGCGCAGAGCGAAGCTTCCAAGGATCTCAAAGCCCCAACTGAATGGCTAAGAGGATTAGAAAGACACTTTGAGCAACGAGATGATGGTGAAATTTACTTCTTTGATCGTATCTGGATTCCATCGGTTGGTGATGTAAGGAAATTGATCATGGATGAAGCTCATACATCTAGATATTCAGTACATCCGGGTGCAGATAAGATGTACTATGATCTGAGAGACTTGTATTGGTGGCCTGGTATGAAGAGAGACATTGCTGAGTACGTTAGCAGATGTCTTACGTGTTCTAAGATTAAAGCCGAACATCAGAAACCCTCAGGATTTCTTCAGCAACCAGAAATTCCTGAGTGGAAATGGGAAAAGTTAACAATGGACTTTATCACAAAGTTGCCTAAAAGCAGCAGTGGGTATGATACGATTTGGGTCATTGTGGATAGACTGACCAAGTCGGCTCACTTCCTACCTATTCGTGAAGACTACAAAACAGAGAAGCTGGCAAAGATTTATGTCAACGAGATTGTAGCGAGACATGGTGTGCCGGTGTCAATCATTTCAGACCGTGATGGTCGATTCACGTCACACTTATGGCAAGCTCTTCAAGAAGCGTTGGGTACAAGACTAGACATGAGTACGGCTTACCACCCTCAGACCGACGGTCAGAGTGAGCGTACTATTCAGACGCTGGAGGATATGCTTCGAGCTTGTGTTATGGATTTTGGTGGCAGTTGGGATACTCATCTTCCATTGATTGAGTTTTCTTATAATAACAGTTACCACACAAGCATTAAGTGTGCACCATTTGAGGCTCTGTACGGGCGGAAATGTAGATCCCCCGTAATATGGACTGAAGTTGGAGAAAGTCAGCTTATTGGACCAGAAATTGTGCAAGAAACGACTGAAAAGATTTTTCAAATCAAGGAAAGATTGAAAACGGCAAGAAGTCGCCAGAAAAGCTATGCTGATAAGAGACGTAAGCCTCTTGAATTCGAAGTTGGAGACCGAGTGTTACTGAAGGTATCTCCATGGAAGGGAGTGGTACGATTTGGTAAGAAATGAAAGCTAGCACCACGATATGTGGGAGCATTTGAAATCGTGGAGCATGTTGGACCGGTGGCTTATCGGCTGAAGTTACCCTAGGAGCTAAGTTGTGTTCACGACACGTTTCATGTGTCAAACCTCAAGAAATATTTAGCTGAGACAGATGTTCAAGTACCTTTGGATGAGATCGAGATTGATGAAAATCTGCGATTTGTCAAAGAGCCTATTGAGATCGTAGAGCAGAATGTGAAGAAGCTAAAGCTAAAACGAGTTTTAAGTGTGCTAAATCATATTCTCGATACCTAAATCACAAAATCGATTTTTATAACATTCCGTATTTTCAGGTCTTTTACGACGTCATCTATTTTACTAATTATTTATTTTTTTCTTTCTCGTACGCGTTTAAATTCCATCTTCCTTCTGCTTTACTTGCAATCCTAGAAAGAATGTGAGTTCATCCATAGAACTCATTTAAACTTCTTATGCATCATCTTCTCAAACTCTGTGCATAATGACTTCATAGAGACAAATATGATATCATCTACATACACTTGAACTAACAGAATATCACCTTTGTCCATTCTGATAAATAAAGTTTTGTCTATCTTTCCTCTCTGAAACCCATTGTCTAACAAATAAGTGGACAAGGTCTCATACCAAGCTCTGGGAGCTTGATGCAAACCATAGAGAGCATTTTCTACTTTGTAAACTTTGTCAGGAAAATTTGGATCTTCAAATCCTGGTGGTTAACAAACATAGACTTTCTCTTCAATCTTACCATAAAGAAAAGCACTCTTGACATCCATCGGGTACACCACAAAGTCTTTAAATGAGGCACAGACTAGAATAGCCTAATTGCTTCAATTCTGGCAACATGAGCAAAAACCTCATCATAATCAATTCCTTCTTATTGTGTGTACCCTTGTGCAACCAATCTTGCTTTGTTCTTTATCATAATGCCTCTTTCATCCTTCTTGTTCATGTAAACCCATTTAGTGCTAATGGCCCTTTTGCCATGTGGTAAATCCACCAAGGGTCAAAACTATTGTAACTTGAACTGCAGAAGCTCATCTTGCATAGCTTCTAGCTAGCTTGGATCTTTTAATACTTAGATTACCTTCTTGGGCTCTGCTTGTGATAAGAAACATGCAAACAGACAATTTTGAAAGTCTTTATGGTTGGTTCTCTGCTGTTCTGAACTAAACATAGCATGTTCAGTCACACTCTTTGTCATTCTTCTGGTTTGAGGTGCTGAATGTATATCTACAATGATTTGTTTAACTGGATGATCCTTGTAAATTCTGGAAGTTGGAATAGATGACTGATCAGGATCAGTGTTATCCAAATTAGTCATGTCAGCCTCTGCACCATCATCTTCAGCATCAGTAAATGTGCCAATTTCTTCCAAATTAGGTATATTTGGATCATCAGCACATCCATAGACTATATTCTCATCAATAGCGTTATCCTCTATTCTAGCAGCATTAACAGTTGGACTAACAATATTAATATTGTTAGTGGTGTTAACACTTGCATCCTTTTCTTGATTAATTCTTGGCTCCTCTGTACTTGGAACCTTACTATTTTTCCCTTCAGATGGATTTCCACTTTCATTCCCTTGATCTTTAGTATCCTTCCTTATTTTCCTCCTCCCGTAATGGTTTGAATCCATCACTCAGGAAATTCTTTGGGCTAGAATAGAATATAGAACTTGAGTCCGATAATAGTAGCATATGTAATCCTTTTGCAAGTACTAATTCCACTATTAGTTTTAACCTGCATCATCACCATGCTCTTGTACCTGAATTAACCATTAGATGCCTTCCCCTGTCAACAATGGCTTATATTCATATAGAAGTTAGTGATTATGCAACTATATTAAAAAAAAAAAGCCAATTAGGTCTACTACCTGCAATATTAGATGCATTTTCACTAAATTGTACATGCAGGTTCTCTTCTACTATTCTAATTCTACTGTTGAATACTCTGAATGCTTTGCTATTGGTCAGATATCCTACAAGAACCCTCATCAACCTTTCCATCAAACTACCTAGGTGATCTAGGTATTAAGGATTGTAACAATGATACCCAAATTGGGTTCTCAATGAAGCTCAAAGTAGGTTTTCTACCTAGAAAAAGTTCATAAGGGGTTTTGTTGTGAGGCTTGATAACTAACACCCTCTTTTGGACATAACAAGCAATATTAACTGCTTCAGCCCAAACAGTTGTTGGCAATTTTGAATCAGCTAACATAGTCCTAGCAGCCTCTATTAGTGTCCTATTTTTCCTTTCAGCTACTCTATTTTGTTGTGGAGTCCTAACAACACTAAATTCCCTCTTAATACCTTTCATTTCACAAAACTGATTCATGACCCTATTCTTGAATTTAGTCCTATTGTTACATTTAATCACTTTTACCCTTAGGTCTATTAGTTTTTCTATGCCGTACATTAATTTTTTAAAGTGATTTCACTAGTTCAATCCCTAAGTGGCAAAAAAGAAAACCCAACTAAACCTACTAAAATCATATGTGACAACTAGGCAGTACATCTTTTCATTTAAACTCTTTACAAATGTTGGGCCAAACAAATCCATGTGCAACATTTGTAATGGTTGGCTGATTAAACTAACTGTTTTGGTCTTACAAGAAGCTCTGTGTTGCTTACCCTTCTGACAAGAAACACAGGTTTGATTAATTTCAAAACATTTTAAAGGTACACCTCTTACAAGGTTTCCCCTTACCAGTTTATTTATTGTTTTGAAATTTACATGTCCAAGCCTCCTATGCCAAAGTTAGAATTCATATGGGTTTTTTGGGGGGTTTGGCTTTTCAAAAGAATAAGTGAGACCTCCTTAAGGAACAACACTGTACATGTTATCCTTTCTAGGAACTTTAAGTAAAACATGACTTTCCAGTTAACTTATTAAAGTCTGAAGATAGAACAACACATTTAGTATCAGTAAAAAGAACACTATTCTTCTTGTCATACATTTGTGAGACACTGAAGAGGTTAAACTTTAGTTCCTTTACAAAATACACATCTTCAAAATCCAATTTACCAGTTCCTATTTTACCCTTTCTAGTAATTTTCCCTCCTTTAGAATTACCTCCAAAGGCAACAAATCCTCCATCAATTTCTTCATAATCTATAAGATAGGATCTGTTTCCTATCATATGCTTAGAGCATCTACTGTCAATCACTCCTTTATCCTTCAAATCTTGTTGTGGATTGCCCTGCACATAATGGTAGGAAAATTAGTTTCTTTTGGGGACCCAAGCCATTACTAACTTGGATATGCCTTGTGCATCAACATAGTCAAATCTATATTAAAGGACATCAATGCACCATTTTTCTAAGACAATGGTCTAAAACTTTGTCTCTGGTCTCCAAACCTAACATGCTGAAGCCTTAACATCATTTCCCTTGTTCCACCTTTCACACACTTAATAACTGTTTTATGGCCTAGCAGTATTAAACCCTTATTACCCTTTACAGTATTAACCTTTTTATAGTGAACTTACTGTTAATAGCCTGCTGTTATTTTGTTAAAAAATAAGGCCTTATAGCAGTTGAAATGCATTATTAATAGCATTTTTCATGGGTCCTGCATTATTCACTGATGTTCTTGGTTAAATAGTATTAACTGGTCTAACAGTATTTTAAGTGAAATTGGGTCAGACCTAGTTTAGACTGTTCTTGGAACCATGTTCCTTTTTGGACTGAGGTGAGCTTTTATTATGGAGAAATTTCTGTTTGTTTCACCCATGAACATTAGTCCAAACTGGTTTTGCAAATCTTCTATTATTATACCAGTTATTACAATCATTCTTCAAATGATCAAAACTACCACACACATGACAAGCTTTGTTGTACATATTAAAATTACTCCCTAAGTTTTGAGACATCTGTTGGTTCTGGTTTCTCTGTTCCCTCCGAGAACGAGTGTGTTTTTGCCTACTTTTTATCAACTAATGTGTTTTTCCTAGGAGATTTTACTCTTGCTCGATAAGACTTTAACAAAATTTAATCTTAGCAAAACTAGGTTTAGTAAACCATCTCCATCTGTTTTAACCTTAGGCACATTTTCTTCATCACTATCAGATACCCAATCCTCAATAATTGGGGCTTTATTTTCTTTCCTAGCAGTCTTAGGTTCATTAGTCTTAACAATAGGTTTTTCAACTACAGATTCACTAACAAACTCATTTACATCAACAAAATCATCTAGACTAGGATAAACTAAATTATGGTTTATGGGTTGCATAAAATTCCTAGTATAGGGAGGTGTACAGCATTATAAACCCTAAATCCTGTATAAAACAACTTATCTAATATTTAAACTGTCTAGAAGTTTACTTAGACTTTTGATGAATTTTAAATTTTTGTACTGTAATTGAATTTTAAATTTTTGTTCTGTAAGTTGAACCTTATCTTTTTCTTTTGTAACCAACTCCAACTTCCTTTTAAGCTCTGTAATATCTAAATCTCTTAAATAGATTTCACGTTTTAAGAGTTTTATATCTTCCTCATACAAAGACTCATTTTTCTTAAAGACTAACAGTCTAGCTTCTACAGATTCTAAACTAGTTTTATAAGAGAAAACACTTACCCTAGCTATTCTTAAGTCTTTAACTAATTGTTCATTTTGTTCTTTTAGATTTTTTACACATTCTAAACAAGATGAACAATAATTTGAGTAATTAGATACCTCAGAGTTTGTAGAAGAACTTGAACTTGTTGAAGAATAAGCCACGAGAGCAAAATTGGTTGGACCTTCTTCTGCTTGGTTACTCCAATCATAGCCAAAGCCATCACACTAAGACACTAAGGCATTTGAAGTAGATTCTTCAACTGGCACAGTCCTTCTTGTAGGCTCCTTGTTCCTGCTGTCTTGATTCCTAGGAGCCCAGCATTCCCTTACAAAGTGTCCTTTCTTTTGATAGTTGAAACATTCTACCTTGGACTTGTCATACCCAATTCTTTCTTTGTTGGTCATGTCCAGCTTCCTTCTAGTATTCTTTAGGAATTTTTTTGCTCTCATAGATAGCATAGCAATGTTCCACCTCAAGTCCATCTCTTCTAGATCATCAAGATCAATTTGTTGAAGATCTTCATTATCAAGTTGTGGAATACTTGGTTAGCTAGCAAAGAAGGAATAAATCATTGCATTACTCAAATTTTCAACAGTTTTTGAGCTATCAGCAGCACCCTAAGTGCTAGCAGTATTAAGACCCTAAGCAGTATTAACTGCTCCAGATGCATTGTTAATGCTGCTAAAGGACATAAAGGCTACATTGTGTGAATTTGTGGTTGAGCTAGATGTCCCCTTAACCTTTGATTCATAAGCCTTCAAGTTGTTAAAGAGGTCATCCAAACTCAATGTCTCAATCTCTAGTTTGTTCCTCCAAACTATTGTATGCATAGCTCATTCTTGTGACAAACTTCTTATGAACTTCTGATTGATGTCTTCTTGAGAGATAACTTCACCATGCATCTCCCGTTGACTAATTAGCTTTTGAAGCCTTTCATATGTTTGCTCAATCACTTCTGTGCTAGATTCAGCAAAGTTTTCATATTGCTGCTTTAGAAGATTTTTCTGAGTTTTCTTTGTAGCAGTATTACCTCCAAATCTGCTGTCAATAGCCTGCATCAGTGTCTTAGCATCCTTGTATGAGTTTAACTTTAATTGATGCTCATTAGGTAAGGCCATCAACAAAGTGCTTCTTGCCTTTAATTATGCCCTTCTTTGTGCCTTCTCTTCAACACTTGTAGGAGGGATAGCAGTCTTCTTACCATCAACAAGTTTTGTTACTATAGGTGCATTACCATTTTCTATGATCTCCCCATAAAGTGTAATCAATGCACTATAGGTACTGATCTATTCTCATCTTCCAAAGATCATACTCACCAGGTTAGAGTATGGGTATCTTGATGGTTTGAGTAGATTGAGACTCCATTGCTTCTTGAAAAGTAGATCTTGTGTGTAGTAAAGTTTCTTCTTATTCAAAGCTTGTCACAAGCTCTGATACCACTTGTTGATCCTAATATAATAGATCTTGCTTAGCTTGTATAAGCTTAAGTTGTAATGAATAAATCCAAAACAACTATGACAGAAACTTTGATTATGAATATCAAAGACTATGCGGAATCTAGTCAAAGATACTAAAAAGAATTTTAATGAAACATTAATAAACAAGATCAATAACAAACAATTTACTTAAACTGTCAGCCTCAATATAAAACGAACACTCTTAATAGTGTTAGGGTTTACAAAACCTTGAAGCTACGAATAACACTTTTCTAGATATCTGAATTGATACGATTTTGGTACATTAAACTCTATACCCTAGGTACTCCTTTTATACACCAAGGAGTCCTAACAGGCTTACAATATTTTCCTAAATTATCATGATCTTCTAAACAAATAACTTATACATATCTTTTACAAAAATATCTCATACTTATCCCGTAAGCAATCTTGATAAAAAAATCTTCATATTTATCCTTTCTCTTGTCTTTATCCTTCTGACAGTAGAAATTCTTCTAGCAGTTGTAGTCTTTCAGCAGTTGTAACCAGCATCATTAACTTTTATTCCAGCAGCACTAACTGTGTACAATCAGTAGTAACTACTTAAAATATTTTCTTCATTCTTCATCAGCTGTACTAAGTTACACTAGCAGTACTAACTTTATGCTAACAGTTGTAACTTTACTCAAGCAGTACTAACATATACTAGCAGTACTAAGTTACACTAACAGTAGTAACTTTTATACTAGCAGTATTAACTACTTAATAGTATTTCTTCTAAGTCTCTGAGCAGTCTTAACTTCCATTAGCAGTAGTAATATATACTAGCAGTAGTAACTGACAGTACTAACTACTTAGCATATTTTTCACTAATATCACTAACATCACTAAGTTATGCTTAGCAGCAGTAACTCTTACCTTAGCAGCAGTAACTTCCAAACAGCTTCAAAAAGTCTTTTAATCCCAACACGGATTTAAGGTGCCAATCCATGGATGTAACTCTTGATACGCGAAGATTCAGGAGTAACTAAGTGAGGAACTAGTTTGGCCAGTTCATGGAACATGTCTGTGTAGGCGACATGATTGGCTCCTACCATAGTGTGGTTCCAAAACTCATTCTCTAGTTTCTCTATCTCGTTGCTTGGACAAAACTCCTCCATAAGCAATGCCTTAAAGTCATTCCAACTTATACCAATTGCAGCTTCACGACCTCTCGCTTGGACTTGTGTGTTCCAGCAAGTCAAAGTTTGTTCACAAAACAACTAGCAGCATACCTCACTCTTTGGTTTGTAGTACAACCATTGTTTTTAAACACTAACTCCATATTTTCTATCCAACGGGTGAATGCTACTGCACCACCCTTTCCATCAAACTCCTTAGGGTTACAAGCAGTGAAAGTCTTGTAGGAAACATCTATCGTTCCTACCATTTCCATTTCCTCCATTCCCATTGTTCACATTAGCAGTCACTTGAGTGACGATATGAGGAATGATATTCTGCAACTGCTGCGCAATTATTGTAGCAATGTCATGATTAGGTTCTGGGCTCGCTTCCGGGGTTGGGTTTTGACGCGTAGGTCGAACCATGTTTCTATAAGGAAAGGAATAATATACATTAAACGGGGAAAGACAAATTTCGATCCAATACTTCTATAATAGTATATATATATATACATACAACTGGTATGTGCTTAAATACGCATACCTTTGACCTAATAAAACATGCTTAAAAGACTAAAAACATACCAAAAATACATTGTATTTATGTGTTTTGCATTTATATTGTCCAGGTAACGGATATCAACAAAAAGGATAAAAATCAAGCCAAAACGGACAAAACCGAGCACGGAATGGAAAGAGCGTGAAAAAGTCAAAGTCAACAAAAGTCAAAGTCAAAGACGGAGCCAAAACCGAAGAAATCTTAAATGGGCCAACCCGTACCCATTTAATGGGCCGGGTCAGCCCATTAAGCATTCAAGTATAAGACTTATAAGCCTTAAGTCTTATGAAGGCCCTTAAAACCCAAAACCATTACCCGACCCAAAACAATAAGCCCAATCCATAAACCATTAACCCCATTAACCCTATTAACCCATAACACCATACAAGCCTTACATCGTTAGTCCTCAAGGACTAACATTGTTAGTCCAAAAGGACTAACGATGTAACAACTTATCAAATTAAGGGCAAACGACCGTTACCTATATCCCAATTAAATTTTCCCGCCAGATCACTATTCATCCATCCTCTCCACCTCAACTTCTGCTCCCATAAACAAAACCATCCCTTTCCAACTCAACCCCACACCATAAACTGCCATTCTACCTTGGCAATCCCCTTATTTTTGATTCGTGGATAGGACAAAGACAAGAAATAGAGGGCTAAGATGATAGGACTTGATGAGCAAGAAAAATGAAGGGCTAGATATTGATTTTCGACTTACCTCACACAAGAAACACACCTCTTGAGTTCACTCACAGAAGTAACACATATGAAGACCTCAAGACTTGAAGAATTTAGTATAAATAGGACCCTTTGTAAGCCCTTGAGGCAAGTTTTTTTTAATCTAGTTTTTTATTCTTTTCAGCTTATATTTAATGTTTTTAAGCTTATTTTACTTTTTAAAAAGCCTTGTACTGTTTTCTTTATGTTTAATGAAATCTAAGTTTTTATGTTAATCTGTTTTTAAGGTAATGCATTTTATGTTTTGAAAAACGTTTTATAAGCTCACAAAAGCTCTTTTATATTTCGCTTAAGCTGTTTACTTAAACATTATAAGCTTGTCCATAGCTTATAGTGTCTTAAGTCCCTTTTCACTTAAAATCACTCAAAAAAAGCTATATTGGATGATAAGCTAAATTGGGATGGGATTATGGGTTTTACTAGCTTGTTTTAAACAAGCTAGAGCTTGTAGACAAAGCTCTTAAGAGCTTATTTGCCCTTGTTTAGAGCAAAGGGTTTTGTAAGTCCTTACTTTTCATCTTTTTAGCTTAAAATTGCTTATTTGCTTATTTACTGCTTATGTACTGCTTATCTTTGCTTACTGTTGCTTATTAGTGTTGCTTATACCTTATTTATGCTTGCTTATTGCTTACATGTCATTTGCTTATGTCTTTAGATAAAACTGCCTTTTACATTGTTCTAAATTGCTATTCTTGCCTGCTTATTTAAGTGCTTATTTTTGAGTCACAGTTGCTTATTTGTCTTCATTTTACCTTGTGCATAATCTGTTTTGAGTTTGTTTAAGTTTTCTAAGCCTGTTATAAGCTTAAAATGGTTTTTCACTTTCTTAAGGGGTGTTTGGCACTAGCAGTATTAACATTAGTTAATACTGCTTGATGTCTTTTGACCTTTAAGTCAACTTTGAAAAGCTCAAAATAAGTTTATAAGTCATCTTAGATAAGTTTTCAAAGCTTAAAAATCATTTTTTAGGTTTTTAGTAATCATACTTTGAATCTGTGGAGTTTTGGTTTAAATTCATAGCTTATTTGCTTAGATTTTGATTAAGAGCTTGCAAGTGTTGTTTTCTTACTTGTTTTATGTTTAAATGCAGTAGTAAAGAGTTGGACACTGCTTTAGTTTAGTAGTTTTGGTTAAAAAATGTCAAAGTAGTTTTCTTTCAGTTTTAAAGCTTCAAAAAGCCCTTTTTCAATCATAGATTCAAATAAGTTAAAGATAGATTTAGAATTTGAAATTTATTTCACAAGCTCCTTAGGTGTCAAGCTCAATCTGTTTTAGCTTAAATATTAGTTTAGAGCTTATTTTATTAGCTTAAAGTAGGCATGCACTAAGCCCTTTTGTCTTTTTAAAAAACTTAATAACTCAACATACACTGAGTGTCACAGCCATTTTCCATAAGCTTTTTCACAGCTTATTTGTATTTCAAACTCCTTTTTCTTTGCTAATTTAGATAGCTTGTTGGACAAGCTTTTCAGTGGTATAAGCCACTAAGCTATAAGGATCCATTTCCTAGCTTAAAAATAAGCTAGAAAGTGCCCCTTTTGGTTGTTTTGTTCTTAGTTTTGGCCAAATAGCTTATTTGCTTTTCTGAGCTTATTAGCTTATTGGATTTGCTTTATTTATGTTTAGTCCTGCTTATTAGGTTAGTTTTAGGCCCTTTTAGCTTAATTGGCTTAGGTTTGAGCTTATTAAAGCTTATTAGCATAAGTAGTCTAAGGGCTTGTTTCTTTTTTTATATGAATTAAGTGGTTTTTCCACTAATGCCTTTTAATGGGTGAAGGGAGGTTTTGGTGTGTGTATGGAATAAAATGAATTAAAGTGTTTGGACCCCTCACTCACCTATTAAGAGGGATTACTGAAAAAAAGAAACACCCCCTAAGGTTTTTAGTTTTCTTTTACGTTAAAATTGTCTTAATGTTTTTTAAAGCTTTCCTAGCTTATTTGTTAACTTATTTTTTATTCTTAGTGCTTATTAGGTTTAGACTATAGTCTGTTTTGCTTATTTGCTTTTTCCTTTAGCTTATTAAGCCCCAAAAGCCAAAACAGTTTAGACTTAAAGGCATAAAGCTTTTTAAGCCAAAACTGGTACTTTTGTTAGCTTATTTCCGTGCTTATTTGTGGTTTGTATAAAAAGTCATTTTTCAAAAGTTGCTTATTTTTAAGTTATAAAGCTTTTTCAAAAAGAAATTTTCAAAAAATAAAAAGCTTGGGAAATTGGGAAGTTAATGGTGAGCAAGGCTCGAACACAAGACCTCCACAACCTCGACCAAGCTTTACACACACACCACAACACCAACTGCCCTGGGGTCTTTTTCATTTATTACCCCTCACAACTTTTCTTTTATACTCTTTTTAGCCATTTTTGATCCAAGATAGTTTATACCTTTAGCTTGTACGAGTTAAGGTTCGAATGCAGTCATATGTGTCTATTCTGTCGTTACGGATGTGTACGTATGGTCTTGGTCGCTTTTTCTGGAGCATTGGTATCGGTATTAAATTATATGAGTGTACCAGTAGTATATTAAATTATAGATATTGTTTTTGTGATGCATCCCGAGACCGCATAGTAAGTATTAGGATTTGCTAGATAAGAGGC
>BQNB010117492.1:0-15950 GCA_026074375.1 Tanacetum coccineum
GGAGATGTGTACTGAGTTTTAGAAGATGATGCATAAGAAGTTCCAAATGAGTTATATAGGAGAGCTTACATTTTTCTTAGGTCTGCAAGTGAAGTAGAAAGAAGATGGGATTTTCATTAGTCAAGACAAGTATGTGAATGAGATTTTAAACAGGTTTGGTTTTTTTGATGTGAAGACAACAAGTACACTTATGGAGACCCACAAGACTTTGCTCAAGGATAAAAAAGGAGAAGATGTAGATGAACACTTGTATAGATCCATTATTGAATCATTGATGTATCTAACTTCTTCAAGGCCTGATATTATGTTTGCAGTATGTGCTTGTGCAAGATTCCAAGTCAATCCTAAAATTTCACATCTTCATACTGTAAAAAAGATCTTTAGATACTTAAAAGGTCAACCTAAATTAGGTCTTTGGTATCCTAAGGATTCACCTTTTGATTTGGTGGCATTTACTACAGTGACTATGCAAGAGCAAGCTTAGATAGGAAGTCCATAACAGGAGGTTGTCAATTCCTAGGGTGTAGATTGATTTCATGGCAATGCAAGAAGCAGATTGTGGTTGCTAATTCCACAACTGAAGCTGAGTATATAGCTGCTTCCAATTGCTGTGGACAGGTGCTTTAGATTCAAAATCAATTGCTGGATTATGGGTATAACTTTATGCATACAAAGATCTATATTGATAATAAAAGTACTATATGCATAGTTAAGAACCCTGTTTTTCATTAAAAAACAAAGCACATTGAGATTAGACATCACTTCATCAGAGATTCCAATGAGAATAAGCTTATTCAGATGATCAAGATTCACACAGATCAGAATGTTGCAGATTTGCTCACAAAAGCATTTGATGTTAGCAGATTTCAATATCTGATTGCAAGTATTGGAATGCTTAACCTCTGAAGTATTGATTGAGGGGAGGTTAATTGTGTTAATATGCAGTGGACTATACACAAATGCTAATTGAAATGGAATGCAAAAGCTGCTAGGGATGGAAATTTGAGTTAGTGCTGGTAACTTTAAGTTTATGTTGTTAAGTATAATTAGTGCTGCTAGTTATACTTAATACTGCTAAGTTAATACTGTTAGTTATACTTAATACTGTTAAGTATAATTAATACTGTAAGAATTGAGAGAATAAGTGAGAAATTAAAAACAGAAAGAGAGATGTGTGAAAATAAAAACAGATAGAGTGAATTAGTGAGAAAAAGAATTAAGAGAAATAGTGAGCTGAAAAATAGAAAGAGAGATGTGAGAAATCAAAAATAGACAGAGAGAATTATGAGCTAAAAGAATTAACAGAAATAAAAAACAAACAGAGAGAATTGTGAGTAAAAAGAATTGAGAGAAATCATCAACAGACAGAGAGATTTTGTAAGCTAAAATGTTAATTTGATGATAGAAAAGCTGATTAGAATAGAATTGGAGTTAATGTTGGTGATTCAAAGTTAATGTTACTAGGCTTAACTTACTGTTGGGTTACTACTACTGTTGAAAGTTAATACTATTAGGCATAAACTTACTACTGCTGTTGAAAGTTAATAATGTTAAGCATAAACTTACAACTGCTGGTGAACGTTAATATTGTTGAGGGTATTTTCATAAATACTTCGATTAAGGGTTTCAATCACTTATTCAATCAATTTTAATCTTTCATATACTCTCTAAATCATAAACCTTAACTCAATTTCATCATTTTTCATCAAAACCCAACACAATGTCGGATCTAAAGTTTGCTAATACTCACAATTTAGTTGCATTTTTAAAGAAACCCACTGAAAGTGAAGGGTTTGAGGAGATAGTTGATTTTCTGAATGCAAACCCTATCAAATATGCTTTAACCGTCAATCCTACAATCTATTGTTCATGTGTTAAACAGTTCTAGGATACTGTCAAAGCAAAAACGGTTAATGGGGAAGTACAATTGCAAGCCCTGGTGGATAAGAAGAAGGTGATTATAACTGAATCTACAATAAGGAGAGATCTTCAACTGGAAGATGCTAATGGTGTTGATTGTCTGCCAAATGCTACAATTTTTGAACAGCTTACACTCATGGGGTATGAAAAACTTTCTCATAAGCTTACATTTTACAAGGCATTATTTTCTCCTCAATGGAAGTTTTTAATTCATATAATTTTGCAATGCCTAACTGCTAAGACTACTGCATGGAACGAATTTAGTAGCATTATGGCCTCTGTAATTATTGGCTTAGCCACAAACCAAAAATTCAACTTTTCCAAGTATATCTTTGATAATATGGTGAAGAATATGGTGAAGAATATAGTGAAGAATATGGATAGTATGGTAAAAGTCTGGATGTATCTAAGATTCGTACAAGTATTTGTGAATAAACAAGTTGGGGATATGTCACATCATAAAAGGATTTATGTTACCCCCTCTCATACTAAGAAGATATTTGGGAACATGAAGAGGGAAAGGAAAGGTTTTTTTTGGAAGAGTTACCCCTTTATTTCAAACTATGATGGTTCAAGCTCATAAAGAAATGGGTGAAGGTTCAGAAATACCAACTGATCCCTATCACACACCTATCATTACTCAACCATCATCATCCCAACCTTAGAGGAAACAAAAATCTAGGAAGTCTAATAAAAAGAATATTGAGGTTCCTTGGCCTAGTGGTTCTACTAATAATGTACCAGATGAAAATGTACCTACAACTTCCAATGATCCACTGCTCAGTGGTGAGGATAGACTAAAACTTACTGAATTGATAGACTTATGTACCAACTTACAAAAGAAGGTTCTTGATTTGGAGAAGGTCAAGATAACTCAAGATAGTGAAATTGCCAGTCTAAAGAAGAAGGTCAAGAAGCTAGAGAGGGGGAATAAGTCAAGAACTCTATGGCTCAAAAGGTTAAGGAAGGTTGGTTCAGCTAGAAGGGTAGAATCCTTTGATGAAGCTAGTTTGGGTGATCAGGAGGATGCATCCAAACAGGGGAGGAAAATAGCTGATATTGATGCTGATGCAGAGGTTACATTGATTGATGAGACTCAGGAGAGTAATGATGATAACCTAATATTTGATACAGGTGTTTTAGATGAGCAGGAAGTTGAGGTTGAAAAGGTAGTTAGTACTACTGAAGTTACTACTGAAAGTGCTACAACAACAACTGTTGATGAATTAACCCTGGTTCAGACTTTAATAGAGATCAAAGCTGCAAAACCCAAAGTTAGAGGGGTTATGATTCAAGAGCCAAGCGAATTTACAACAACAACTACAACAACAACACCAGCTGCATCAAAACCTTCACAAGACAAAGGCAAGGAAAAAATGATTGAGTTTGAGAAGCCTTTGAAGAAGAAGGATCAGATTATGTATGATCAAGAGGTTGCTCTAAATCTTCAAGCTCAATTACAAGCTGAGTTGGAAGAAGAAGAAGAGAGCTTACAAGACAAAAGGAAGAAGAAGCCAACATAGCTTTAATTGAATCATAGGATAACACACAAGCAATGATGGATGCTGACTATCAAATGGCTCAACAATTACAAACAAAAGAACAAGAGCAGTTGAGTATTGAAGAAAATTCAAAGTTGTTTGTACAACTCTTAGAAGCTAGAAAGAAACACTTTGCAGAAATGAGAGCAAGAGAAAAGAGGAACAAACCACCAACTCAATCTCAACAAAGAAAGCTATATTGTAACTATTTGAAAAACATGGAAGGATACACTCTGAAACAGTTGTAAGGCTTCAAGTTTAAAGTTATCAAGGACATGTTTGACAAAGCTTTCAAAAGAGTTAACACTTTTGTTGACTACAAAACAGAGTTGTTTAAAGGTAGTGAAAAGAAAGCAGAGGATAGTACTAAGAGAGTAGGCACCGAGCTAGAACAAGAAGTAGCTAAGAAGCAAAAGATAGATGATGATAAATTAGATGATGATCAGGAAGAAGCTAGGATGAAAGAATTTATGAACATTGTTCCTGATGAAGAGGAAGTAGCAATTAATGCTATTCCTTTGGCCACTAAGCCTTCATGCATTGTTGACTAGAAGATAATCAAAGAAGGAAAAATCAGCCAATTTCATATTATAAGAGCTGATGGAAGTTCTAAAAGGTACTCCGCCTTTATTCATATGCTTAGGAATTTTGACAGAGAAGATTTAGAAACTCTGTGGAAACAGGTAAAAGCTAAGCATGGGTCAACAAGGCCAGAGAAGGGCTATGAGAGAGTGTTATGGGGGGATCTAATGACAATTTTTGAACCTAATATAGAAAGTCCAGTATGGAGGACTCTACAAAATGAAAAAGTATTGATATGGAAGCTATTTGATTCTTGTGGAGTACACTTTCTGAGGTTGCAATCTATGGATATCTTTATGTTGGTTGAGAAGAGATATCCCCTTACACCAGCAACAATTACAGAGATGTTGAACAAGAAGCTTCAAACTGATCATCTAAATGAAATGTGTTATCAGCTTCTTAAACTTATGACAAAACAGCTCAAGAATCCTGAAAGTGTTTGAAAGCATCCTCTTGGTGATGGTGAAGACTTTTAATGAAGAAACTTGATGATTTTGAAGATAAATATCAAGTTTAGGGGAGGATTGTTGGGATTAAAAGCTTCATAAGGCTGTTTGGAATTACTGCTACTCTTATCAAAGTTAGTGCTGCTCAAGAAGAAAGGCTTGGATTACTTACTACTGTCAGTATAAACTTAGTACTGCTAGTATAACTTAGAACTGCTAGTATATGTTAGTACTGCTAGAGTAAAGTTAGTACTGCTAGAGTAAAGTTAGTACTACTGGTGGAGAATGAAGAAAATATTCTAAGTAGTTACTACTGCTTGTACACAGTTAATGCTGCTGGTATATAAGTTACTGCAGCTAGTGTTCAGAGTTAATGCTGTTGGTACAGAGTTAAAACTACTAATGGATAAAGATTAATTGAAGATAAAGATTGCTTATGTGATAAGTATGAGATATTTTGTAAAAGATACGTATAAGTTATTTGTTTAGAAGATCATGATAACTTAGGAAAATATTGTAAGCCAGTTAGGACTCCTTGGTGTATAAAAGGAGGTCCTAGGGCATAGAGATTGACATCTTTTCATTGTTCTGTCAATCTATTTGTAGCTTCAAGGTTTTGTAAACCCTAACACTATTAAGAGTGTTCGTATTATATTGAGGCTGAAAGTTTGGTAAACTGTTTTGTTATTGATTTTATTCATTATTGTTTCATTGAAATTCTTCTTAGTATCATTGACTAGATTCCGCATAGTCTTTGATATTCACAATCAAAGTTTCTATCATAGTTGTTTTGAATTTATTCAATACAACTTAGGCTTATACAAGCTAAGCAAGATCTATTCTATTGGGATCAACAATTAGCCATACACCTTTCAATGTCAAATTTGATTGTTTGGCAATTTGAAGATCTCGTGAAATCTTTATATATATTTGAGGAATTAATCATCCATATACCCATACACTTTTTTATATGTTCAACTTTTAAGTATATAAAAAAAATTCTAAAGGAATGGCGTATTCAATAATGATTATAATTTAGTATTTAATTGTGCCTAGTTTTAATTTTAAAAGATGCAGTCGTACACCATTATTTTTTATTTAATAATTCAAGGTTTCAAATGTTAATATTTCTTTGGTGGTTTAAACCGTGTTTTGATCTTCGCGTTTATTTCGTAGTTGGAATTTAACGAGATTTGGGTTCTTTTGCACGTATATAGTTGGTTTGTTTGAAATTAAAAGTGTGTGGCACATCATGAAACGTCAATTAAAAAAATATGGATTGTCGTGTGCATAAGCAGATATTATTGACAGAAATAATTTGGTATCTTCCTTCATTTACGTGCATCTTGTGATCCTAAACGGCAATTAGTTACAAAATTTTAATATTCACAGTCTCAAGTGTCCATTGTTACGTCTTTTGTGGGTTCACAAATTAGAGATAGGCTATGTTTCTTTTATTATATTGTATGTCTTTGTTTTATTAATCGTGACTTACTGTATCTTATTTGCTATTTCTGAATTTTTAAACAAACCATAAGATGAACATGTAAAAGCGAAAACATAATCCCTTTTGTTGTCATGTACAGATCTGGGTGTGATAGGGACGTTGTGGTTCATAAATACAATATTTTTGTGATTTGTTTCATAACTAAAGTTGTATGCACTTATTTTTGTACTTTCATGATTTATTTAGTGTGGTTATCCAATAATAAACGTAATTTCTTAATTACAATCATGTATGTTCTCTATGCAGTTAAAGCGAGACCAGGCACCTACAAAAAAAATGAAGCGTGCATATATGTTTTTGGAAGGCGTACACATATGTTCTTGGAATGGCGTTCATATGTTTTAAAGAATTTGATGAGAAACATGAAGCGTGCATATATGTTCTTTGAAGCGTGCATATATGTTCTTTGAAGAGTGCACCTATGTTTTTGGATGACATGCACATCTTTATTTAACAAGACACATTTGTATTTGAATTGTATTTCATTTTATATCAAATATTTGTATACTATTTAAGTTTTGGTTTGTTTCAAATTTTAGAGTTTACATGTATATGTTTATGTTTTTTGTCATAAATTTCAAAGATTAAAAAATATAAACCATAAACAAAATTTTGAAGATTAAAGAATGTGCACAAGAAACATATGTGTAATTAGCATATTAAGTTAAAAATGTACACTATTTTTTTTTCTTTTGAAAACAGTATATATTAAAAAAATATAAAAATAAAATAAAAAAATAATAATTTCGAAAATTAAAGGGTTTAAAAAAAAATGTTTTTTTAATTAAAAAATTCAAAAAAAAGTCAAAATGTGTTTTGACTATTATACCCTTTTGAATTAAATAAAAAAAGTAATGATACTAAATTCTAATTGGTTTAAAGTGGTTCTGTAGGTTCTGTACATAAAAGTGGTTCTGCAAAGAACAGTCCCATTGTGAGATTTTCAATACAAAAACATTTTTTTGTACAGAACCTACAGAACCAATTTTTAACCAATATAAACCGTTAGATCAATTAATTAATAGATGAGATGACTTGTGCCATTAGTGTAAATAATGTAATTAAAAGGAATGTAAAGTAATGTTTTTAAAGTGAGTTAGGGCATTAAAGGGATTTTAAAATTATTATTTATTAAAAACTATCCTATATTTTTAGGGTTGAATCAGTTAATTCGATGTGTATCTACCTTTTCTCTCTCACACCTCTCAAACCCTAATTAACTTTATCACCTCCAGCCACCACAAAATCTCTAGAAAAAAAACATCGTATACCATCACTAAAACCAACCCATTGTCCGCGTATATACCGGGCGGGCCCAATAATCCGAACCGGGGGTGAGAGGGTGTTCCCCCGGTGGGGGAGGAGGACCAGGGGGGGGGGGGGGGGGGGGGGGGGGGGGGGGGGTGGGGCGTAACTGACATCAACCCGAAAGGAGACAAAACATTAGACTCGATAAAGAAGGACAACTCTTCAAACTGTTGGATAATAACAAGTACCTGTGCAACATCACTATCCCGGGAATTAAGGAGCGATGTCTCCAAGGAGTACCGACACCCAAGGCAAAGGCTAGGCATAGGTCGTCTATATTTCATTCTCAAAGGTGACAAGGACCGAATTTCAAAAACAGTAATTACAAGTAGTATAATACCCAAGCATAACCACCAATCGGTGTGTGCACAGTAAACACACCCCCCACACACATAACATATACACATCGCGCTGAAGCAAAGCCGGCCCTCGGCACTATACAAACGTACTTACTTTTCATATACGCTCCTATGCTTGGTCCATGTTCAAAGCAACCCGTGGCTAGCTAAGACGGGTAATAACAGTCTCCATACTATCTACCTTTTCTCTCTCACACCTCTCAAACCCTAATTAACTTTATCACCTCCAGCCACCACAAAATCTCCAGAAAAAAAACATCGTATACCATCACTAAAACCAACCCATCATCAAACACTTTACACCATCACTAAAACCAACCCATCATATCTTTGTTTTTTTTATTTTGAAAAATAAACAGAAAGCAAATGGGTATGTCTATTAAAATCCTACCCCAAGGCCCAAACCTTTATATAGATCTTGAAGCCGAAATCTTTAAGAAACTAACTCAAAGCCGAAATATTTAAGCAAGACTCTTTGGTGCTCGGTTTGAGGGAATTAAAAGAAGAAAACGTAAATGGGTAAATTATTTTATTTTTATGTGTTGTCAAATTTCTATTTTCGATTGCACCAGAATGATGTGTTTTCGTTTTATACTGAATTTGCTATCTTCGAAAAAAAACAATAAGGTGAATAAATCTAAAATTAATATTCTTGTTTTTTGTGTTCGAGATGCTAAAGTAACGGCACATATTTTTGTGAATAAGAAATGCCTATTAGATTTAGTTATGTTGTATAAAATAATTTTCTTTTCAAGAAAAGCTATGATAAGTATTAGTAGTTTTTTACATTGATTTGTTAGTTTTCATATGATGAAAATATATTCATGTTAACAAAAAATATGGGAAAATTGCTTGGTGGTTATGTTTGTTATGGGTTGTGAATATGTTGGGATTATCAGGTTAGTGTTGCGTGTGTGTTTTGGAAAACTAGAAGGATTATCGGTTATAGGTTTATCAGATTGTCTCCGATTCCATTGTTTTACCATATATTGAAAACTACTTTATGGAAACACAATAGTGAACTAAAAGAATTTAGTTGTTACGAATAATTATGATTGTGGCTATCCATATACTAAATCTCTCAAACCTTTCATCTTTCATATTAACTCTATTATTATTGTACTAAATACTTTGATTATGAGAGCCCTATAAATAAAGGTTCACTTGTAGTTTGTGAAATCAATGAAATACATACGTCTCGATTCTCTCTACTCTCTTCCTTTGGTTATATGTATTGCTATTAGGCCGTTGTTTTACAACACGTTATCAGCACGATAGTCTCAAAATGTTTTGGTATGTTTTCATATCCCGCATGTCTGGTCCATAACTGGTTGAATAGACCTTGTGTAATCATTTTTATTATCATGGTATATGTTTAAATATTACTTCTTGTATTGTTTTGTTTTATATATCTTTAGTACTTGTTGTTCTAATATACTAATGGTCATTCTAACTTTCGGTGCTTTGTTTTACTTCTTGTCCTAATCTACTAATGGTCATTCTAAGTTATAATACTTCTTTTGCCTGAGGCATATATTCTGTTAATATACATGACGTACATTCGTTTGCTTGTTCTATCTTTTATACTTATATCTCGTCATGTATATTTCAACTGTATTTGTTCTTTTGCTTGATTATAGTAAAGCTTGAATATATTATATTTCGATGCATATTAAAATACTTGTTATTTGCTGTGTAAAAACATATGTATTGTGTATAGAAAAACAAATACTGTGTTGTCTATGTCGTTTGCTTGTATACCTGTCTTTGTGTTTTGCTACAATTATTGCTTTAATATTGATTTCATTATTATGTGTAAATTATCAATGTTTGAGTTTTTCTCATCTGTCAACAAAGAAGCGTGTTAATCGGTTCTTGTTGGAAGTTGCACGCTCTAGCCTAAAAGTATTTTTGTTTCTCGATTCCTTGAGGTAAGTCTTGAACCTGATCGTACTTATTTAAATTTGGTAAATGTTTTCATATACAACTTTTTGGCACATCAGTTCTACTTTTATATGTGAGATCTCGTTTATTAAAAGAAAATGGAAGCAAAGAGAGAGCAACATTTATTGGTTTATGAGTTGATCAATTGTGTTCATATTAGTATAATGTTATCAGTTGTATGCGCATTCTTTCGTGATAGATTTATAATCCATGGTCAATGTAACTTTCTGTATAATTTCTTCTAATTGTTCATGCACTGTAATATGATAAGACTTTGTGTCACGGACTATATTTCTACTTGGTTAGATATTTACCAAAGTTTATACTATTTGTTTATTTGATCATAGAGCCGTAACTAATGTATTCTTGGTGTCCGACTTCTTCTCTTCCTTAAACAATTATTAAAACTGATTTGCCCTAAAGAATTTATGATGATGGTATTTAGTTAACTATTTATTGTTTTCATCAAAATAATAATAATAATAATAACAAGAAATTAATAACTTTACTTTATATGAAATTATATGAAATCATCTAATGGTAAGTTTTTAAGAGGAAATCACAATACACGGCACATGGTCAAAGTTGTTTAAATTTCCCCAATTTTACTCTTGTAAAAGGTTTGGTTACACATTATTCTGACAGCTAATATATGTGTTAATTTGTGATGTATGTCTAATGTATGTGTGATGCTTCACTAAACTAGCTAGTTCTCGTATATTAAATGTGGATTTGTTTTAATATTTATTGTAAGGATGCATATATGTTATTGAGTTAAATCCAAGATTACATTCTACATGTTTTCGTGTCTAGTTTTGATAAAAATTAATGTAACCTAAAGTGTTAATTTGATTGTGAATATGACACATGTACATATAAATTAAACTAAATTTGACAAAGTATTGCATGCATGTGTATATGAAGTGTATGTGAAGACTCAAAACTATGTTCATATATGCAACGCTTAATGCCATACTTGTTATTAGTGGTGATAGTGTGATAGACTGAGTTATTACTATTGATAACCAATATTGTGTGCAAGTCATATTCTATTTTTTTTTGAACGGCGACTTTATTAGAAACACTAGCAAGGAGCTAGAAAATTACAAAGGAATCAAAGGAATCAAGACAAAAGGGTGTTAGAAGTACCAACTAACCCAATTCATGTTCTATTACATCTTGCTACTACAAAATAAAAAAGAGCGAGTAAAACAATTTTGTCGAAAGAGCCATCAGGTAACATAAATTGATAAATTGCATCCTTTGGGGAATAGAGACGCAAAAAGGAATGGTTTCTGAAGTTCCAAAGGCTACACCAAATAACGTAGAAAAAACGCGCCTCTCCAACACCTCTTTAGTCTTAGAGAAACCTAAACGGATAGATTTGAACAAGGAGCAATTCTTCGTTACGATCATAAGGCTATTTAGAACATCCTCAAATCTCACATCTATCAAATTAAATGTCTGTTAATATTCTCTTCGCCACAGAGCACAACCGACAGAATAAAAATTGGGTAATGAACCTCGAAGCATGATTACGTGATCACAAAGAGGACAAGTCATATTCTATTGGTTGCCACACATTAGTTGTTTAGTAAACATACATAGGTGACTTTTAGTTATACACTTATCTAAATATTAGCTTTAAAAATCGGGTCGATCAGTTGTTGATGTTGATTTACTTTTTAGCCAAACATTACCTAATAGTATTATTGATCAAAGTCTAACTTGGTTAAAAGCAATATTGCATACTAATGTACGCATGTAAATTCAAATGACAAAACTTGGCAATGGAATTGAAATTAAAATCAAATTAATCAAGTAGAGACGAGACTGGTATTTTTTTGTCGTAGTTTACATTGGGATAATTAAGTGATGCTAGTAGTATTTGTACTCTAATTTTTTTGGAACATTATTGTTTATTATCGAATAAAATGATGAGCTTCATCTTTTCCTAGCAAGATAACGATAAATGACAATAAAATGTGAAAGAAAATATACGTGTCATTTCGAATATGAAAATTATTTGTGTAAATGTCGTAGTTTGATAACCATCCTTTCATATATGTGCGATTCATGTATCATGTGGTTTTATTTGCTTGCATGTGAGACACTTATTAATTGATTAATGACATCCTTTACTAGTATAGATTATGCGATAATACTATAAGCTAACGGGAATATTATACCAAACTATATGTGAAAGACATAAAAGAGCTAATCGGATAAATGTGAGCTCTCCATATTTGCTTTTATATAAAAATGTGCAACTGAAGCACATGTGGTCATAAAGTATAATTTTATGAGCCATGTTTGTTGTAATAATTGACATGACTGGTTGGACCATCCCGAGTCAATGATGATGCGAAATGTATAGAAGAACCATAAGTTTCTTCAAAGATAAATTTGATTGTTCTCGATAATTGTTTGTCTGTCACCATCAAATTACAGTGAGGACTTTGTCCTATAAAGTTTTGTTATTACTTATTAACCACGATTTAACACATGCATTCGTTTAATAAGTTAATATACGCGTTCCCAAGCCAAGTTGTTATGTTTTTATCAAATATTTACGTATAGAATTTATGTGTTTGATAAAAACGAACCCATGATCACCTTGGTTCTCATTCGTGTGCTTTAAGGAGATGTTAAAGCCTTAACTCATTAGTTAACCAAGTTTTATTCATGTTAGCACCACACAAGGTATATTATATGATTAATGTGGGTGCATGAACCATGCACGGGTCGACCATGCATGCTTATGCCTACGTACTTGTCAAACACCAATGTACGTGACTAAAATAGCTAGACCATGAAAACAACGAACGGAAAATAACATGTATAGCTTAGTTCCGAGACTTACAATGGTCCTAAAGTCTTAGTTGTGGTTTGTGAAGCAAACCCGATACGTTTACACCCTAAACGTGTATAAACTTAAGCTTTAAAGCTTGTATACCCAATCCTAGCTCGTACACTCTTCTTAACACCCTTATACGCGATCTTAAATGCACCTTGTGTCTTTAGAATGAAATGTGGGTTCGAAAAGGTTCGGTTGTTTTATGAGCCGAATGAAATAGAGAGAAATGAAGAGGGTTTAGCTTTGAGAGTGAGTTTGAGAGTTTTAGAAATGTATTAAGTGTAATTGTGAGTGAGTATTTATAGGCAAAATGGCTTAGTTAGTTCCCTTAGTCCTAAACTAACCAATGTTGAGCCATATGGGGTGGTTTTAAGGTTCCTAGTTAACCTCAAATGGTTTCTTGATAAACCACTAAGTACAACTCTTAATTACTTGCATGATGTACAAGATTTAGCTAGAGATTTGGAAATCTTATGATTTGTGTGTGATCTCCTTGTTAGCCGCGGGTCTAAGAGATAAGAGAGGCAAAATGGTTATTATCCAAAGGGTATTAGCTAGTTAGGAATATTAAGGACACTTATTAATTAACTCTTGTTGTACAAGTACTTTGAGTATCATTAGGGATTTTCTAGCTAGCTAATTTATAAGGGACGAATGGTTTATGGTGTTAAACCATTTATATTTGGCCTTAGTGATTTGTTGACACAATAATTATACAAATTTTGTGTTTAAGGGTTAAAAGTGGGTATTGGTTTGAGTCTAGGTAAGTTTAGGTATTTCCGTGATGTGTCTAAATATATTTTTATTGCGAAACGTAACCCTTTTACGTGATCAATAAAAATAAAACACGCAAGGTTAATAATTATCTTCTTAATAATTATTTATTACTTGGTTGTTGTAAACCTTAATTTATTTGATGACCGTTTACATTAAATGATTATTTCTAGTCTACGCGATTTAGCTTAAAAGTTAATTTAAAAGTAAACGCGTATCGGACCAAAATAATTAGTGACAAATAATAGGAGTCGTAAAATGACCTGAAATTGAGAAATGTTACACCTTTGATGTATCCGTCCTTAAGTTGAGCAATACATGCAACATTATCTTCATGTACAACTGTGGGAGCCTCAGAAATCCCACATGATTCACAAATATGTTGTATCACATTTCTTAACCATACGTATTCTCGACTCGCTTCATGGATGGCCAATATCTTTGTGTGATTCGATAAAGTGGCACTTATCGTTTGCTTTATGGATCTTGGGAAAACATATCCAGGTTAGGACCGACCGATATAGGGATCATATATATCATGCATCTGTAAGACCAACTAGATTTCTTTTGGATGGATTAGTATAATATAAACCCATATTTGTACCTTGAAGATAGCGAAATATCTATTTCACCCCACTCTAATATCTTCTTGTTGGACACGAGCTATATCTTGCCAATAAGTTTAATGGAAATGATATATCGAGTCTAGTATGACATGAAAAAAAACAATGCCCCCATGGTACTTAAATAAGGTACTTTTCGACCAAGAATTTCCTCGTCGTCATTTGTAGGTTGAAAATAGTCATTTTCAACATTTATGGTCCTTACAACCATCGGGGTGCTCAATAGATGGGATTTATCTATATAAAATCTTTTAACAATTTATCTGTGAACGAGGATTCCTCTTAAGATGTTCAATTTGTAATCCAGAACAAAAATTGTTTTTCCAAAGTCTTTCATCTCAAATTCTTTCTTTAAGCATTCAATTGCCTTTGTAACCTCCTGTGGAGTTTTGATAATATTCAAATCATCAACATACACAACAATTATGAAATATTGATGTTCATATCCTTTTATAAAAATTCATGGGCAAATAGAATCATTTTTCATATCATTCCTTTAATAAATATTCATCAAGGCGATTGTTACACATATGCCCAAAACATGATTAATTCAATACAATCAAGTAGTGTTCTCGAGAACTTTTTTTATAAGCTTTAAGCATTAAAATTTACTAGCATGCTTCATGCATTTTATATCCTGCAATAAAATCTCTACATCACATGAGCTCTATTTATCTTTTAGACGCAAATCAATTATTTGTCATATTGCTAGACTTAACAATATTTTGGAAAGAATATAAAGGACATGTATGTAGGCCTATACATCTGCAATGTGGATCATTTTGAGTTTTAAAATCGATGCATTGTCAAAATGATCATCAAAACACAACTTAAGGTTAGCATGGTTAGTGACTCGACTTATAAAATGCGAGCATGGTTTTCCAAATTATATTATTGAGAATACTGGTGAACACTTTCAAGTATTGGGCGAGTATTGGAATAAGTGTTGAACTTAACGGTAGCCCATGTTCACACACGAATTGCTTTTGTTGAAACATTTATAAAAACGTATTTAGTTGATTGCAAAGCCAATAATTATGAGAACAATACTATTATATGGGGCATGTTATAACATATGAATTAGTATCTTGCCAACAATCTATAATGATTACTCCCCATTAGAATGGTTTTCGGTCACAAACCATATAGTTCCCATGTGAGATATTGTAATTGTACAATATATACTAAATCCGCCATAATGCACAAAATGGGATGTTAAAGTTGATAACTCATTAAGGGGGAGAATAAGCAGCATGAAATTTGGAATGAATTATGATAATACAAATGATGATCCTCACACCAATGAATATGAACTTGAAGTTCAAGGGACAATATACATTCTAAATCTAGTAATTACCAGATATGTTTAGTGACCTAAATAAAGTGACTAGATCATATAGGCTGCTAGAACTCCAATTACAACGTATGTCCCAACAATAAGACCAATGATTGGTAGAAAGTCTATGGCACGTCTACAACATGATAGACTAATCGATTCCAAATAAAAGACCTCGAATGAAGATATAAAATTAGGCAAGAAAGTTAAGATGGTCGGATCGAGGTAATAAAGACCCCATAACAGTCTCCTAAAGAGACACTAGACATGAAGGTAATTGAAAAACCCCGGGTACGTAAAAAAAACTATGAGATCTCAATAAATGATATAATGCAATGTCAAGTGAAATGTGGAATTGAAAAGAAATGAATCGACGTCGATAACTATATATGATAATGCACAGGAAAATGATCATGTAAATAAATAATAGAGCGCTAAAATGAATGTGAGGACCTTGGATTGATGAATGGCCAAAATTTAATGACGCAAGTAACTAAGAATTATTGAAATCTCTTGTGATAAAACATGTGTTTGAGACTTAGAAATCCATATACATAAATGTATACATCTTATTATGAGAAAGTAAAACTAAATTATGCATAAGATACAGTGATGGCACACATATATTTTCTCAAACACTTGGAAATTATCATGTAGATACATGTGATGGATTGATGCAGTTACTGCTGCATTACCATCACCTCCACTACCACCACTACCACCATCTCTATACATACCACCACCTGTTGACCG
>BQNB010117493.1:0-21163 GCA_026074375.1 Tanacetum coccineum
ATTGATTGTTTAGATAAGTATATTGATCATATTATGCAAGTGTTGAAATCACATAAAGTCGAATCTAAAAGTTTACAAACACCTTAACACCTTAAATTTAAAAAGCGGCAAACTATTCAACTCCCTTCTAGTTTTTCACAAATAGTGTGTTTGGTAACAACATTATTAGCTAAATATTTTCCTTTAAGTTTCCTTAATTCATCCTTGAGAGCTGTAATGACCAAACCTTTTTCCTGAAGACTCACATTTAAATCAGAGATTTCTACAGACTTTTGATTGACTTGATTAACTATAGCATCACATTGTTCTTTTGATCGAATACGTGTTGGTTTGATTGAGTCATAAAGTTGCTTATAGGTCTTTTTCAAATGTTCATTCTCAGCAATAAGCTTTGACACCCTATGATCCAATTCAATATTTATCGTTTCAATCTCTTCTATGTCCTTCTTGACTTTATCCTCATTCATATTTCCACTTAAAGATTTAATTCTCTCTTTCAACTTACTTATGATCGTGTCTTTCCCTTGCGACTAAGCTTTCAATTCATTTAATTCAAAGTATTGATCAAAATTCGGAGCACTTTGATTTGAAACAGAATTGTCCCTTTGAAAAATTTCCTGATTAAGTTGAGTATCAACTTTTAAAGAGATGCAATGTTTTTCAAGAGTTGTATAGCTTCTGAACAGTTTATCGTAAGTCTCTTTTTTAATGAATTTCTTTTTGTTGAGAAGCTCAGTCTCAAGTTTGAGACACTTTTCACATTCATGCACATTCACATAAGCATTATTCACAAAAGAATTCATAATTATGTTCACTATATCTTTGTTGATGACTTGTTCCAAGAGTCGTTCGTTTTCATTTAAAACTTGATTCGTTTTAACTTCAAACGTTTTTTACTTTAAACGATGTTGTTCCACAGCCTGTTTCATTTGATGAAAGACATTTTGGACTTCAGAAAGTTCATCAATTAAATATTGATCGAATGTATTGAATATGTCCTTCAGTGCTTTTACAAATGGAATTATTTCATCCCTAAAACAAGCTTTTATATGTTCAAACCCCCACGAGCCCTCAGTGATGGTTGTGGCTGTGGTTCTTTCTTTGACAACCACGTCAAAACCAACAAGATGGTGTTTAAGTTTCTTTAAACTCGTATTTACCATGCTGACTTTAGGAAGTTCTTTTGGAACCTCGACTTTGGTGGGTATACAAGAAGGACTAGGATCTGAAGAATTCATAGAATTCTGAGACCAAAAGGCTCGTTCAGCAGATAATTCAGTTTGTGGAACAAATCATTTTTTAAAATCTTGAGAAAGTTGGTTGAGAACAGCATAATCAACTGGTGTGGTATTAACTTTCTTTTCTAAAACTATTGGATCTTGTTGTTTAAAAGCATTTTTGAACGACTCTCTTCAGCAAGCATTAGGGTCTCTTCGGAACCAGGAATCACAATAGCACTAGTGTTCTTAATGACATTACCATCATAAAGCTTTGGTTCCAACTACTGAGCTTTCTTCAGATAGAAAGGATTTTGAAAACCTATAGCTTGTTTAGTGGTATGATCATAGAAAAATTATGGTTTTGTCAACATATGAACAGTTTGTGCTAATTGATCTCTTTTATAAACAATATTATCTAGCTGTTTGATCTTCTTTTCTAAAGCAATTTCTCTATCAATATTTCTATATTCTTCTTTCTTAAAATCATTTTTGAGAAGAGTAACTGTTTGCATTAAATATTCCTTTACTTTTAAATGTTCAGAAAGAGTTTGTTTAAGACGATCAATCTTGACAGACTGTTCACATGAATCTGAAACATTATCTTTACTTTTTAAATCAACATTTTGTCCTTCTTTCAAAACTTTAACTTGTTCTTTATATCTTTCAACCTCAGCAGATAAAGTATCATTGACACTTTTATTGTCCAGATTAATCTTGGTGCAATTAATTACTTAGCTTTTCAGTTGTTCTATCACTGATAATATCAGTGCATCTTGTTGTGCAGATGAGTTAGAATTCTAAACAGCTGCCTGTTGTGATTCTCACATACTGAGAATAAGGAATGATATCGCTATCACTGGTTATTTCAGTCTCTGAATGGTTCACAACACTTGACTTTTCAGAAGACGGCCTTGCCTGCACATCTTGATTAATCATATTGTTATTTATATTATTAGGATTATGTACCTCAGCGAGAACATCTGAACCATAATGAGATAAATTTGCCATGAGAGCAACTTTGGAAGTGTTGAGTTCGTCACAATCAGAGTCATATGCATCTAAATCATCAGCTTGATAAGCAGCATTGTGAGTAATGACAGTCTGTTTGGCTTGACCTTCTGTAGTTTCTGGATCTGCCAAAAATGCTAGTTCTTCCTCATGTAGAATTTGACCATTTGCTTGAGCTTGTACCATCAACACTTTATCCTTAAACCACGAATCATCCTGTTTCTTTTTAGGTTTAGTGCACTGTTTGGACATGTGTCCTTCCCCTTTGCAGTTGTAACAAATAACAGTCCTTTGTTTCCCAGAATTGCTTCCACTTGCTCTTGGAGTGTAGGTCCTAGTGGTACCCGTAGCAAAAAGAAATTTGTCTCCCCTGTAATGGTTGTAAAGTCACTCTTCCATCATTAATAGTAGCTTGTTGCCTAGGGTTTGACGAATTCCTCAGCAGATTATTAGTAGTAAGACAGCGACATGTGATGACAGCTGATAGAAATGACATCATATGGTTGATGGAATCAATGGGAACGTCACCTTGATTGAACACTGAAACAGTTAGACCTGAGTCTAGTTGGGGAAATTCAGGTTATTGTTGTTGTTGTTTAACTGTGGGAACAAATTCCATTTGAGGGATGGATGATGGTGGAGAATAAACGTTATGGTGAACTGATGATTGATAATCATTAGATGGATAAGTGATTGAAAGAGGTGTTGATGATTGATTGTTTGAGTATTGTTGAGACTGATAAGGTGATCCAAACTGTGGAGATGATTTTAGTGGTACTTTGGTTGAAATTGAGAGTTTTTGATATGAGTTCTTTTTTGATGAGTTTAGTGAGGAGACTGGGTCATTGATGGGGTTGCAACCAAAGCTAGGGATCTAAGTTGCGTTCATGCGTTAAACGTATATTCTTTTGCTATGAAATTCGCTAATGACCCATTTAAGCATGAAGCTGATCAATATTAGTTGTGTGCAAGTCCTAAACCAGTTTGACATCAGTCATAAATTTGCTCCACTCAGGAGGAAGGGTATTCAAAAACTTGGTGTTTACTTGAAATTGTTCCAGTTTCACATTATAGATGTTCATGTCATTGAGTAGCAGTGAAAATCTCAAGTAGAAATCATATAGTGTTTCCCCTTTCTTATAAGCAAACTTATCGAATTCATCATATAGTTTACACTCTCTTACATGTTTCGTCAATGAAGTTCCTTGCATGAGAAGTTGAATTCTTTCCTAAAGTTCCTTGGCGATTCTATGATTGCTAACAAGTGCATAGACCTCTGGTGGTAATCCTTGGAGAATGATATTTGTTGCCTTGATATCACAATCAGCTTGAATTGCATCCGTAGCAGATAACTCATAGTATTTTCTTAGTCTAGTCACTCCATTCTCCTCAATCGTAGGCCAGACGAGTGGACCATTTTCAACGGATTCAAGGATCATTCGTCCATGTTGCCTATTCATCATGTATAGCTCCATTCTGCTTTTTCAAGAATCATACATATCTTTTTCCAACATAGGTGGACGATTGTCAGCACCCGAAATAATCGCTTTGTCAGCAAGAGTCGTCATTGAGAAAGTTGTATGTTAAGATTACTTATTTGATCGAACGGTGATTGAAAGAAATTGTGTTGTTGTGAGTTTTCTTTTGTGTGTTTTATGTCTTGAAACTATACGGGATTTTACAATTCTTGACAAAACCGGGAAAACAAATTAATGTTTTACGGGATTTTACAAGTCAAAGAAATAAACTGTATAATTTTTGTTTTAGCAACTTTGTGTGTTTTAACTTTAGTCCAAGTGAAGTTTCAAATTCGGTTCGCAAAAACTGCTAATAAGGTTGCCAACGAAAAACTGCTAATTAGGTTGCCAATGAAAACTGCGTATCCGGTTGACAAAGCAAGCTGCGAATCCCGTTGTCAAAGCAAGTTGCGACTCCAGTTGTCAAAGCAAGATGTGAGTCCGGTTAACACTACAAACTGCTAATCCGGTTGAACAAAGAGATTGCTAATTCGGTTGACAAAGCAAGCTGCAAGTCCGGTTAACACTACGAAAGTGCGAATCCGGTGAGTACTAGAAACTGCGAATCCGGTTGACACTTGAAACTACAAATCCGGTTAACACTACGAAACTGCGAATCCGGTGAGTACTAGAAATTGCGAATCCGGTTGACACTTGAAACTGCGAATCCGTTATTACATAAAACTGCGCATCCGCGTATGGAGTTGCTAGAAATGTGAATTCTGTTGTCACTTGAAACTGCGAATCCGGTTGTAACATAAATTGTGAATCCAGTTAGTCGGAGACTCGCGAATCCGGGAACATACTAATCCTATCACTGCTGAATCCTGGCAACTTGAATCCTGCAACTGCTATTCCGGTTGACGAAACAACAAATCTCTAAAAACACCAAAAAGATCTAACTTTTGATTGTTTTGTTCCTAATTTTTCATGTACAATCTTGTATTACTTACCTATAGTAACTTAATGCATACTTATGTTTGGAACAAAATTTTCAAATCTAAGATTTGTACTTCTAAAGGTTTGCGAAAACTAAAGTTGTAAAAAATGATGTTTTTCTTTGATCCAAAGCAAATACACCTATATCCAAAGATACTAGATCAACTTTACCTAAGTAAATGATCTTTTTGTATATGTTGAAGCTTCGAAACAAAAGGACACGAGAACTAGGCCACGGTTTGGAAAAGAAAACGAGACAAAAGAAAAGTAAACAACACAAAAACTAAATATATCACTTCATGGCTCTTGATACCAATTGAAAGATATCTAATAACATACAAGGTTAGGGAAAGAGAGGTGGTTTTAGAGAGAGTGGTTGGATGAACATTTTAGAGAGAGAAAGTAAACATGAAAGAAAATGCATTAAGTGTGTGAAACAAATGAACAACCAATCCACCTCTCTGAGGCATGGAGAGGTGTACAAATACCCTTTTAGGGCCGGCTATGGATGGGCTTTCCATGGGCTTTTCCTAACTTGGCCTTACTTAGGTTCCAAATAATACTTAACGAGCTAACGATAGTTATCTATGGAGTGACAGATACTTTCCTAGGATTTTTGTATTCCTAACAATTAGATGATTAATAAATTATTGGATGCGTTTAGTCACGTCTAAAAATAGTAAGTTGCGTCTTTTAACTATATATATACTTGCTTCAAGGCCCGCCTGATGGCCGGCTAGCTTTAAGATTATTTTTGAAGATGCAAAATTTAGTAGTATAATGGAAGATATAAATAAAGTTAAATGATTGAATATTGAAAACAAAAAAAAGTAAAGTTAAACATGTCATTGCAAAAACTCTGAAATAAAAAGTAATAACCTTTATTGTTTAAGAATAAGGAATGATAAGAAAATAAGAGCAAACTTATAGTTGATGAATGACTTCTTATAAAAGTAGTAAAATGCTTGATAGAATAACGTTAAATGATGTAATATTAAAAACCAAAAAGTTAAGGTAAAATGTCATTTGCAAAACATCCGCATGAACTTTACCTCATCATTCTGTTGGTATTCTGTTAGCCTCAAAATATTGAGTCGAACAAGAAGTTCGTTCATTGGGAATATTAGGTCTCGGTCATTTATTATTTATTTAATTAAATGTTGAAATAGGCTAGAACGGAGATCGGGCTCGTTAATTAATCTAATATTGTACGCGTTTCAGACTAAGGTCCAATGTAATCCCGAGCCCGACCCAAGTTAACATTAAACCCAGCCCATGGCAAAAGCCCATCCGGCCACAAGGGTATAAATACCCCTCTCCAAGTGTGGAGAGGGTGTTGGTTCATTTGTATTTTTCACACATACTAGTAAATCAACCATCTCTCTTTTTCTTCTCTCTACTTTCTCTCTCTAACCTCTCTCTAAAATTCTTATCATTTCTTCTTATTTATTTTTCTTGTATCCATGGTGAAGTGAAAGTGTATCTTGGGTTACTAACATTTGGTATCACTCGCCACGGGTGGGTTTTGTGGTTTCGTTGTGGCATATTTGAGCTTATTGGTTCGGTTTAAAGGGCTTATTTTTTTCTCTTCTCGAATCGGATTATTTTCTAAATGCTTATTATTTTGGTTTATGTTAATTATTTTTAAAACTTCTTATAGGTTTCACTTACTATTTGAAAGTTTCATAGTGGGCTTACTTTGATGTCGGCTTATTTAACTGGGCTCATATGATTTCTTGTTTTGTTTTAGTAGCAGGTTACTAGTTGTTTAAAAGAATTGCATGTTTTTGTTTTTTTTTGTCTCTTTTTGTTGCTTTTCGTCACAGCTTCTTTGGTTTTTCGTCATAAGTTTATTTTAGATTTAGGCTTATTTTGTGTGTCAAGCCTTCATTTTTTCGTCCTTTTATCTTAAATAGCTTTTTGCGTTATAAATTTCGTAGCTTATTTTATTTCAAAACAGCTTATTGACTAGCTTTTTAAGAGCTTTTTGGTGGGTCTTTTTGTGTGGTAAACGGGTTGAATGAAAAAGCAACAAACACATATCCACATTTCTTGCTTCCCAAGGACGTTGGTTGTTTTTGGGGTTTGGCATAAAGACTATACAAGGACGTTAGTACGCTTTGGCCATTTGTGAAGGACCGAACAACCAAGGTTTGTGTGCAAACCGAACTACTCATCTCTGTAGAAACCGATCTACTCAAAAGTTTCATCAACCGAACTAGTCATTCGCCGAACTAGTCATTCTTCAAGTACCTTAAATACCCGATCTAGTTCAAGCCTTAAAGACCCGATCTAGTTCAATCTTTAAGACGAACCGAACTAGCAAAGATTAGAAGGAACCGAACTAGCAATCTCGTATGGAAACTGAATAAGCAACTCAACAGGAACAAAACTTACACGTTCTAAATCATTTTTGATTTTTTAAGTTAGCGTGACGGTGCTCTACGGGACGTTTAATTTATACCATCGTGATCGTAAACTCGTTTCGATCAACGTGGTGCATTTACTTGCTACCGCAGATCAAATATTCAAACGTTGCATTTTCTAAAATTTAAACGAGCAAGACAACTGTTTGGAGGGAAATTCTTTTAATTATTAAACTAAAATTCAGAATTGACAAGATTGGTCCCTGAAATTCAAACCCAATTCAAACTTCGTCCTTTGTTTGTTTTTTAAACCTCTTTGTTAAAACTTCATTAGCACGTTTGTCCTTAATTGAGTTTTGCTCAACCGTTAATCATTTCAAGCTGAAAGTTTGTGCACCGTTCATCGCCTTAAGCCCATCAATCGTTAACAAAAGCTCACGTACTTTAATTTCAACAACGATTTAAACCATAATTAATTATTGTTTCACAGTTTCTTTTTTGATTTTGTAAAATCCCGACAAAGATTCCATTTCTTTTCTCAGTTTAAATCATAGATTTGTAAAATCCTGTGAACGTTAATTGATTTCAATCCACAACAACAATCACTTTACCTACTTAAGATCCGATATCCATTCACAACATCAAAATGTCAAATACTAATACTAATTTGCAAACTCAAACTTCGTGTTCTAATTCGGATGAACAAGACATGCAACAAATGCTAAAACGAGCAAAGATCTTGAAAGGTAGTTGCCTAAACGGCCTTAGTGCACTTAAATCATATTTCACATGGAAACTTAAACAAGGCATCATTAAAAGTGAATTTGAACGTGCATTTAGTCATGTTTTTGGTGAAGATGTTGACACATTCACAAGAACGTTCTCTCAGAACATGGATACACTGGAACAACAACTTACTAAAGAAACTATTCTTGGGTCCAACTGCCAGAATGCCTTTAGAGTGCTCAAGACACAATTTGAGAAAATTTTCACCTCCGTGCTAATAAAGCCTTCAAGTTTAGATGGTAAGTATGCAAGAAAGGACTTTCACGCATATACTGGCATGGAACCTCAACTCTTCAAAGAAACAATACTCAAAAACTTTGATTTCATTAAAGATGATATGCTTAAAACAATCATCCATGCACAGACGATTCAGAAAAGATTGGATGACAAAAAGTTGCAGATTCAAGAGTGCACAATTCAAGAAGTCAAAGCATTAGATGTTATTTTAGAAGACAAAGCACAAGAACATTGCATGATATCTTTTCGACTCCTTCATTCACACCTCAAACTTCTTTCAAACAATGACTTAAAAGGAACTCAATCTGAGTATGGATTCAAACGCGCATTTGCGACACTCTTTGGTCAAGATCTGGAGACTTTCACAGGCACAATGTTCCTTAACATGGATCAACTAGAAAAGAAACTTGACAACGAAGAATTATAAGAGATTGGATCCATGGCTTCTTTTAAAGTACTCGAGACACAGTTTCAGATGTTCATCAAGTCACGGATTAATTTAGATGATGAATATGTTGTCATGACACGCAACTACTTTCTACAATACACTCAACTCGAGATTCTAGAATTCCGTGATACACTGATGCAACACATGGAATCTGTTAAGAAGTCTATTGATGAAAGAGCACTGTATAAAAAAGAGTATGACATTAGGGTGAATGAAAGATAGATGTAGACAACAGAGGGAAAGGTTGATACGTGTAAAGCATTGGATGCTAGTTTGGTTGACATAGAAAGCAGTGGGAAAGAATCAAATGAGCAGGATACAAGTAACAGATCAGGGAATGATGCACATGCTGATGATGCAGATATCAGAACCATATATGATGAAGAGCCAATGGTTGAGGTACAAACGACTGCTAAAATTAATGTCTCTGCTACAGGACAACTACATACTGAGCAACCTGAATTCAATAATGAAGGAGAGGTTGACCAGAATGCTGAACAATACATGTCCTTTGTCTGCTAAATTAACTGATAACCAGACAACTGACCACTCAAATCAATCCCTCGAATCTGAAAATATTTGTCTCAAACAGACCGTTGCCCAATTTCAAAAAGATTTTTTAAGAATGAAAGCACATTGTGTTAATCTTGAACTCAAATATCAAAATCAAACTTTAAAAGAAGGGCAACATGGTCAATTTTCAAAAGTAAAAAGTAATGAAGCCAAGATTAAACATGACATAGATGTAATTGAAACAATAAACATCGAATTGGAACATAAAGTGGCTAAATTACTTAAGGAAAATAAGACTTTGAAAAGGCATTACAAAGAACTGTCTGATTCTATCAAGAAAATGAGAGCTAAGACTATAGAACACACAACTTCTTTGATTGCTCAAAATGCTGAGTTCAAAGCTCAACTTCAGGAAAGAGGATTTGCAATTGCAGCATTAAAAAATAAGTTAAGAAAATTAACAGGAAATAGTGTGAATACTAAGTTTGCAAAATCATCAATCTTAGGGAAACTGTTTTTAAAACCACATAGAAACCAATCAGTTATTAGATAACCGACTGCGTTTAAGTCTGAGCGACCTAGAATTTAAAACCACGATTTGCCTCCCAAGTTGATGTGAATAACAATTTGTCAAAACTAGTCACTACACATTATTTGCCTAAGGAAATAGAATCTGTTGTTGTAAAACCTCATCATATGATTACACCTGGCTCATCTAGGTATAGCTCAAATGACATGGTTTAGAATCACTACCTAGAGGAAGCTAAGAAAAAGACACAAGAAAGCAGTAGGAATTCAGAACCTAGTGTGATGCCTTCTGCTAAATCACAAAGCACAGGTAATGGTAGCAAACCAAAACCTAGGATCAATAACCAAAAGTCTAAGAATTGGCCTGCATCTAAGAGTAGTTACATCACAACAAAGACTGTGCCAATAGCAGAACACTCTAGGAATTCTAGAAATTTTTATGACTCCAAACATTTTGTTTGCTCGACATGTCAGAAATGTGTATTTAATGCAAATCATGATTCTTGTGTAAAAAAATTCCTGAATGAAGTCAACTCGCGAGCTAAGGTTCCATCCAATAAGACAACAAACAAAAACAAACCCGTAGAGCAAACAAGTTTTGCAAAGAAACCAGAAAGATAGATCCCAAAAGAACATAGGTTTTCAATAAAAAAGACTTCCGTTGTGCATGAGAAAACAATGACTCCTAGATCTTGTCTTAGGTGGAAACCGACGGGTAAAATTTTCAAATTTGTTGGTCTTAGATGGGTTCCAACTAGAAAGATATTCACCCCTAGCACAACCAAGGTTGACAGTGATCCCACAAATGGTTCAAATGAAGATTTCACTAACCAATATGAATGCGAACAAACTCTTGATGTTAGTGCAGGTACTCTTAAATTAAGTGCAGATACATCTTTCAATCCTAAAAAGGAAGGACTCATAGTTTGGTTGCTGAAAAGACTGATATCTCATAAACTAGGGCTTCAAGGAATTCTAATTTGATGAACAAGCAATGACTTCTGATGATAACAGTTTAGAACTCGGAATTCACGACCACAACAATGAACAGTCAAGTTTAAAGCTAGTTCCAAAAGTTGTTCCTTCAGTAGACAAGACAGCTACATCACAACAAGAGTTGGAATTACTATTCCACCATCATATAACAATGTTGAGGTCAACATGTAAATATTTTTTATAAAACAAAATACAAAAAGAAAAAATTTCAAAAAGAAAATACAAAATCCAAATATCAGAAAATGTTTCACAAAAAGAATCTTCTCGACATGTCTCTTGGAATCGATAACATTTACGTACCTAGAAATGTTGATTAACATCGACACGAGCGTGTAAATGAAGTTCGAACAGGAGTTTCAAATGCTTTCAAAACATTTCATTTCTAATTTTTCTTTATGACTTCTAATTGCTCTCAGATTGCAACTCGGACCCGAACGACAAAGGATTTTGTACGTTACAGTGCGCTTATCCTTAGCGTTAGAAGAGAAGTCTTCTAACATGGTGTTTTTCAAAATGTTGAACATAATTTTTCAAGAATTTCTCAATGAAAATTCAAAATCTTTCAAAATTGTGTGTTCAACACTCCTTCTCTCATCAAGTTTTACAAGACAATTCTTCTACATTTGGTGTCATTTTCAAAATGAGTCAATGTTTGAGGGGGAGTTTTTCAAAAAACAATGTTTTAATGTTGTTGGATACATCATCACATGACAATTCTTATGTATTCAACACATTATAAAAAGTCTTAATAACAACTCAGTAATAATAATGACTACTGAATAGATTGTATGTTATAAGATGATTTCGTGGTTGAGCACAATTTTTTAAGAATTCTTCAATGACAATTCATAATCTTTCAAAATTGTGTGCTCAACAATGTTAACCCTCAATTTTATATTCATTTTACAACTTGGTATCATTTCTTTTGGTGTCAAACATATGTAAAATTAAGGAAAGTACACACACACACACACAACACACCCCATACTAATCTCCCGACACCACAATTCATGCTAATAATATTTTCCTACCGGATTTTCATGACAAATTTTAATCACATGGTATTTCAAAAACTAAGTGAATTAGTATTTAAAATAAGGGGAGAAATGTAATTAAAATGTGATCTTGAAAATAATAAGTGATCTAATCGACTCAAAGTGCTTTATACTCTTCGAAAAAGGTTTTATGGTTACGATCTCATACCCAACAACATCTTAATTTCACGACGATTCTGAAGTCATAAGGTGGTTAAGTTAGGAATTAGTCCAATGATCCAACCAGAACCGAAGGGATCTACCCAAAGACACTCCATAGTTAGAAATAGCAGTCCTTAGGTATGATTGGAGATGAATGAGTATAAGGGAATAATGCCGACTAAGACTGAGTTAACACTGGAACAATCACAACAAGGTGTTAGTAATGACGTCTTGGTAAGCATTGAAGGGGTTGAAGAATGAAAAAGAAATGTAAGGATAAAGGGTGAAAAGAAAGAAGCCCTCTATACAACCTTAGGCAGAAACCGGGTCAATACATAATCTATCGGTTTTCACAAAGATGAATTCTGATATTGAAGAATGACATCATAGACCCAGTGATGTAATGCACAACCCTTCCCAGCCATTCGAGTTTCTCTCAACAGAAACTTGTCTCATTTGTCATAGAGATACACACGACTTCTATTGACTTTCTCACTCCGAGTTAGTTGATATTGAATAGGTGGCAGTCTGCTCCAGCCTCCGAGTACTAAAACCAAAACGCACCAATCGAGTCTAGAGCCAAGAGATCAACAAATAAATCTCATTAGGACACATTCCATTACAAACACTTGTTGAACATCAATAAGTTCACAAGCTGTTAACAAGAGTCTTATGCATTATCCTTGTAATTTTGCTAGAACATTTAGAGTGTTACTCTTTAGTATTCACAGTGATGAATATAAATCCTGCTTGAGCCAACATCAAACAAGCTCTTGGTAGGCAACTTGTGCGATTCTATATGAATCAAACTTGTGTCAACTAGAAAGAAACGATGGTGCGATTCTATGTGAATCAAACTTGTTCCAGTAAATGAATTGACGGCTTAATCAGAAAGATAGTAACTATCTGATTCACTGTTACCGTGTTGTCTGCTTTGAGACGCTCTGGAAATGAGAATGGCTAGTGCAGCTGTGAAACCCTGTCAAGAAGATTCATATGAATTCTATCTTATCACAGGCAGTATTTATACTGATTAACAGGGAACTATGGTTATTGCAACCTTATTCGGCGAAGTGACAAAGACACTCTCGTCCATATCTATTGATTATCACTAACGTAAACTTGCAGGTTATACGGTGGTGGCGGTATCCCATTCCAGCTGAAGTCGGATTCATTACCACATTCTCATGCTCAAACTACAAAGACATACTATAAGCATTAAAGATTCAAGAATCAAGAAATCTCAAGAATTAAAGACAAAGACTTCTGTAAGCTCTGATATTAAAGATAACTCCTCAGAAACCAAGCTTCGGGGGATATTATTAGCAAGCTTTCAAGATGATGCAAGTATGAGCATGTTGGTCAAGACACAAGATCGCAAGGTGGAAAAGACGTTCAAGACTGAAGGATAAAGATTTAAAGATCTCGGACGTAAAGACAAAGTCGAAAGACAATGACAAAGGCTAAAGATCAAAGATCACAAAGCATGAAGGAACAAGCCTACAACAAGATAAAGACCAAGACAAAGACAAGAGCTTAACGACAAAAGCAATCTCATTGATCTCATGAAGGAGTGTCACAATGAACTCACTTCGGGGGAGATTGTTAGCCTCAAAATATTAAGTCGAACAAGAAGTTCGTTCATTTGGAATATTAGGTCTCGGTCATTTATTTATGTAATGTTGTAATAGGCTAGAAAGGGTAAACGGGCTCGTGCACGTAATCTAATCTTGTACTAGTTCCGGACTAAGGTCTATTGTAATCCCGAGCCCGGCCCAAGTCAAACACCATTCGGCCCAACAAAGCCCATGTGGTGTAAGTATAAATACCCCTCTCCAAGTGTGGAGAGGGTGTTGATTCTCATTTGTTTCACACACACTTGTATGAATTAACCATTCATTTTTCTCTCTCTATTTCTCTCTCTAACTTCTCTCTACATTTCTTCATTTTTCTTCTTATCTATTTTCTTGGAATCCATGGTGAAGTGAAAGTGGTTTCGGGTTACCGACATAATCAAATCAATAAGCACAAAATACACACACACACACACCTTGTGTGTGTATTCGACCAATTTCAAGGAAGAGGTGGGAGGCGATTTAAGGTTAGAATTTTGAAAAATATATAATCACTTAATTAGGTTAAGAACCTAATTGTATTTATAGTCTCTTAACCATAATGAAAGATTCTAAAATATCTATTAATATTAGGAAAAGATATTTCTTAGTAATTAATTAGGAGATTCAATTATTCAATAAAAAACCCTATTATTTAAAAAGTATATCTTATATTCAAAATAAAAGATATATTTTTTTTCTAACAAGAATGTCATTTACTTCCTCCCAAAGTTACCAAAAACCAAAACCCCATTGGGATTTTTATCGAACTCATTCTTATGGTTTGATGGGCTTTCATGGGTTTTGGCCCAAGTTCATTGTTCCAATGGTTAATTACTAGTTAACTTAATTAAGTTGAATTGGTAAGTAAGCTCGGTTAGTAATTAACCAATTTCAGTATAAATATACTCATTTTAGGCATTAAACGACGTCGTATTCGTCGTGGGTCATTTTTCCATCTTTAACAGGCTAAGTGTGGTAGCCTAATCCTACCTGCATATTTTGCTACTACTTGATAACTAGAATTTATATATATATATATATATATATATATATATATATATATATATATATATATATATATATATATATCATGTCGTTCCATATGCTTCTAGAAAGACGTTGTTGTACTTGCTACGTTTGCGTGTCAGAATTCATCGGCGGCGATCTACACAGGTTTCCGCTCCTGCAAATGTTCACTTATTACTGTTTTCTTCATTGCTACTGTTCTTAGATATGTACTTTTTGTGCTCATAAATTTATTGCCTTTGTTGTTTTCATGTTTTCTGTTTGCCTGCTAAGATTTTGCATAATTTGGATTTTCCCCTTTGTTTATGCCACTTGATTATAGGCTTTGAAAATATATTGCTTTATTGAGAGTTGCCGTTGATAGTATCCTTTTAGCAATTTTTTTCGGTGTTTATAAACTTTTGGCTTCTGTTGTTTGCATGGTTTGTTCTTGCCTGTTAAACTTTTACATACCATCTTTATTACATTTTCATCTTTCCCATCGCCCATGCCACTTAATTATAGCCTTCGAATATATATTTTTTAATCGAAAGTTGCCAGGTTGCCAAGTTGTCGTCGATAGTAGTCTTTTGGCATACACCTTTTATCTTTAGCGAACGATCCTAACTATGAAGACTAAAAGTAAATCTCTAAAAAGAAAATTGCCATATGATCTTGAGTTACAGTGTCAAACAACTAATGTTTGTAAGAAACGATATTTTGATCCTGCTGATGCGTTCGGTAACACTAATGCCAACGAACCTGCACATGGTCACATGAGTATTGCTTCGCAGCCGGTGGCGACGTTTAAGGCTTCCAAGATAAATGGATCAACATGTAAGCACATGTCCATTTGATAAGAGTCAAGAGTTCAGCACTTGTTAAGCAGAGTCAAGAGTTGAAGACTATCTCTTACCACAAACTTTATGACATTCCGAAGCAACACCAGAACAAAGTCAATGAGATAAGAGCTGAAAGACTAGCACAAACTGCTAATCCACTTGCACTTTTTGCTCAACAACAACCAGTTTAGCATTCTTAACCACATCCTACTCACTGCACTCAAAATTCCTCAACCAGATCACAACAAGCTGCTACCAGAAACAGAGGTAAAGAAATTGTCAACTCTCCTCTACCTATTTATGATCAAGAACCTGATATGGTTACTGAAGATGATGCATTGTCAAAGGAGAAGGAGATTGATAAACTGATGGCTTTAATCTCTCTATCATTCAAGAAAATCTACAAACCTACTAACAACAACATCAAAACTTCATTAAACACCATTAGAGCAAATCAGGATAATTCTCCAAGAATCAACAAAGGAACTAGGTATGATAATCAGAGGGCAGTAAATATTGTTGGGACTAGGGAGAATGTAGGTACACAAGTGGTGTGGCAATCTGAGATTCAGTGTTATAATTGCAAGGAATATGGACATGTAGCAAGAGAATGTCAGAAATCAAAACGGTCAAAGGATTCAGCTTATCACAAGGAAAAGATGATATTGTGTAAGCAAGAGGAAGCTGGAATTTAGTTGAGTGTTGGACAAGTTGATTGGAGGGATAACATTGATGATGAACCTGAAGATCAGGAATTAGAAGCACCTTATATGTACATGGCAAAGATTCAAGAGGATTCTCTAGATGATGTTGATAATTCTAGACCCGTCTTTGATATTGAGCCATTTCAAAAGGTACAAAATCATGATGATAACTATAATGTGTTTGCCAATGACAGACAACATCCTGAGCAACCTGAATCTGTTAATGACACATATCCGGATGAACAAGGTGATAATAATATCATTCTTGATTCATTGGATATGAGTACTAATGGAGATCAGGCTGACCATGATGATGATGATGATCTTGCTAGAGAACGTAATTTGCTTGCTTCTTAATGTGAAATTGATGACAGCAAAAACCGTAATAAATTTTTAAAATCATCTGTCACACCCCCAAACGGGGCCTGGACGGGATACGTGTCCGAGGGCGTGACGTCATAACAATCCGATCACAAAGCAATAAAGAACGACCACTAATCATGGACGTTTGAAAAAGTTTACTCGTCGCATAAAATAAAATAAATTTAAGTTTTACAACCCATAATAATTAAGTTAAAAGTAGTGGAAGCATAACAAAGTTTTGATAATGACAACGAGTAAATAATAGATAAATCTTGAAATTGGCGATGTCACATAGCACATAAACTCCACATAGCATCAAGAATCGATCCAAGCTAAGCACCTGAGAAAACATGTTTAAAACGTCAACATAATGTTGGTGAATTCATAGGTTTAAGTTAATACAAGAGTGGACCACAAGATTTCAAAACGCAATGCGACCGACTATGACGATACAAGCATCACCTAAAAAGTAATTACTGTTGCGCTAAGCTCATGGACACTGAAAAGCAATAATCAGCAGGGCATGCTACAATCCTATCGCATAGTATTCCTGCCCATAACCGTGTCCCCAAACCAAAGATCACATAAGCACAATCTGACATGACAAATATCTGTTGTGTCTTACGATAGATGGAAACACAAAAGCGATAGGGATATATTAGGTCCCAATAGATCATATTTACTCACAATCAGCTGCTCCCATCAAACCGGTCCTACCTGTCGAGAAACTAACAGTACATTATAATTTTGGCAGTAGTAGGTTTGTAAGCAACTTAGGGGCAACACATACACAGTAAAACTTGCTAAAGAACTTTGTGTCCTAATTTAAAAAGCAAACAATGTTTCTCACCCCAATAGTATAAAGCATTTGTAAATCAGTAAAAAACGTGGGGCTATGAAACTCACCTTAGCAGGATATGCGATAACTCACAACCAATGAGTGAAGAAATAAGGAGTCTAGCCGCGACCATATTGAGAAAATATTGGTATGACTTAGCATTCGTCATAGAAAAAAGTAAAGCATCCATGTCCATCATTTAAAGCATCCAATGTGTTTTGCGTTTTAGTAATAAAAGACTTTGAAAACTTTAACCACGTCTTAGTAATCCCACACTTCAAAAAGTTACTATTTTAAGAACTTCCCCTTTTTAGAATCTTTTTAGTTTCAAAACGTTAATAGCGTCCCTTATTTTCTTATGTTTCCATATTTTACAAATCGCTTAACAATTCTAAACCACCTAATCCTTATGTTTAATCGCCTAAATGTCCAATACGTACATTTTTTTATAATCCACTTTATTATTAAGGTCCTCATCTCAAATAACCTTTCCCAAAAAAACCAAGGGGGGGGTTCCCCCCCCACCCCCCCCCCCCCCCCCCACCCCCACACCAAACGGGGGGAAAAAAAACTTTGACATTTCTATTGTTCTATACAATTACTTAACGATTCCTATATTTTTGCTTGCATTTAAACACCAAAATCGTCCGATAGTGCCACGTAATACCCATTTTACTATCCTAACACCCACTATTCATCTATTTCGAAAAATGTTTAGAGTTTCATTGGGCCATAACTTGGTCGTTTTAAGTCCGATTTTAAAGTGCGATATGGAATAAATTATCTATTCGAATTACTCTCAAAAACTACTTTTTACGCCTAATGAAAACATTTTAAGTCGCTCAAAACCACAAAACTAATTCGGGACAGCAAGGTTGTTTTACCGAAATACGACCAAAACTCAACCCAACTCGCATATTAGTGCTTAATCTAGCCCTAATCTTTATTCACCAACAACCAACCAACAAAACTAAACTTTAATCCACCCTAATCTCTATTGTTGCAACTCTCATCAACTCTCAATCTCACCAAGAACATAATATAAAACATAAACATAAAGTGGTAACAATGTTTACTTCCATTTTATAAAAGATGACAAAATATTAACTTATTTCTTTTGTAAAAATTAACACAAACACATGGATCTTTATGAACAAACATAGATCTATAGAAATAATGGATGAAACCAAGTAAGGATCATGTAAAACTTACAAATCAAGAAGAATATGTAGCAAAAACACTAGATCTATACCCACAAACTATAGATCTATAAAACCCCAAATAATCTTGCAAAACCCTAATTTTATAATTCTTGAAATCAAGAAATTAGTGCTTCACAACACCTTAGATGTAACTAGGAATGAACTTTAAACACTTGGATCTTGCTAGAAATCAAAAGATATGGATTGTGTATGGGGGTGGTGGTGTGTCGTGAGCTAGACAAAGGAAAAAGGGAAAGAAAATTTTGTTAGTGGCTTGAAGAAATGAAGTGAGAACCCTAATCTTTGAGTATATCATGAATATAAAGGACCATGGCTAGGTTTGGTGGTGTCTATGGACTAAGTGAGTGACCCACACACACAAAGTATGTGGGGGGGGGGATCGGAACCAAAGAATGAGCCACAAGAACCAAATGGTCAAATTTCTAGGGCAAAGGTTCATTCAAGATGGATATGGTTCAAAGTTACTAGTCAATGTGTAAGAATTGTGTAAGTAAACACATGAGGATCCATACTAGTGATATGTGCATGAGAATGACTCATTCATAAGTCATTTTCTTATCTTCCATGCACACATGGGTGGGATTCCCAAAATAAGATGCCATTTCTTTTATTTTTGAGTCCAAGTATACTTGTTGTTGTGGTTTAGGCGCCACATTTGGCTAGGGAAAAGAGGTGAACGAAATTTTTAGTAGTATGACACGAGAAATACGATAACTTGAGTTTACACGAAAAGATTTTGAGTTTTCGGGGTTCCGTTTGGTCAAAAACGCGAAAAACGCAATTTAAAGGATAAAACCCTAAAATTAATATCGGAAGTGATTAAAAATCATGAAACACTCAGGAAAGCTAAAATAACACATATAATGCCTAAATATGAAAGTTTTTAACCGATTGCCGGAACCGACCGTCCGATGATGTCTTTCGTCAAGTTTTTACGCAGTTTAGTTCCTCGGTAAACTGTCAGATTTTAACGCAACGAATAAAATTTAAAGTAGATGACCGGAGTGGGTCGGAATACTAACCGGGAATTTACGGGGTGTGACATCCTTTCCCCGTTAAAAGAGCTTTGTCCTCAAAGCTTAGGACGTAGCTTGAGATGCGGATACAGGGTTAGCGAACAGATGAGGGTACTTCTTCTGCATTTGGTCTTCGCGTTCCCAGGTATACTCGGGACCTCTTCTTGAATTCCAACGGACCTTCACGATTGGAATGCGACTTTGCTTCAAACGCTTGACTTCGCGGTCCATAATCTCAACCGGTTCTTCAATGAAATTGAGCTTTTCATCAATGTGGATTTCGTCCAATGGAATCGCGAGCGGTTCATCGGATAAGCACTTCTTAAGGTTCGAGACGTGAAAGGTACTATGAACACGGCTTAGTTTCTCTGGTAATTCTAGTCGATATGCAACCGTTCCCACCTTGGCGAGAATTTTAAAAGGTCCAATATAACGAGGGTTCAGCTTTCCCCGTTTGCCGAAACGTATTACACCTTTCCAGGGCGATACTTTCAACATAACCTTATCCCCAACCTGAAACTCTAATGGCTTACGTCTCTTATCAGCGTAGCACTTTTGTCGATCACGTGAAGCTTGTAGACGATGCTTGATTTGGATAATCTTCTCTGTTGTCTCACGAACAATTTCTGGTCCAGTAAGCTGAGCGTCTCCCACCTCAGCCCAACAGACAGGTGACCGGCATTTGCGACCATACAACGCCTCAAAAGGTGCCGCCTTAATACTTGTATGATAGCTGTTATTGTAGGAGAATTCTATTAAGGGTAAATGTCTGTCCCATCCCTTCCCGAAATCTATCACACATGCTCGGAGCATGTCTTCCAATGTTTGGATAGTCCTCTCACTTTGACCATCTGTTTCGGGGTGATATGCCGTACTCATATCTAATTGAGTTCCAAAAGCTTCTTGAAGAGATTGCCAGAATTGGGACACGAACCTACCATCGCGATCAGAGATGATCGAAACAGGCACTCCATGTCTCGACACCACTTCTTTCAAGTATTGCCTGGTTAGTTTCTCCATTGAGTCATTCTCCTTTGCTGGCAGAAAATGAGCAGATTTAGTGAGTCGATCGACTATAACCCAAATCATATCCTGCCCACTTGCCGTTTTTGGTAACTTTGTCACGAAGTCCATAGTTATGTTTTCCCATTTCCATTTAGGGATTTTGGTTGTACCAATAGACCGGACGGTTTCTGGTATTCCGCCTTAACCTTTGCGCAAGTCATACACTTTCTCACATATGTGGCCATTTCTGCTTTCATGTTGGGCCACCAGTAAAGCTTTTTCAAATCTTGATACATTTTGTCCAATCCAGGGTGGATCGAATACTTTGACTTATGCGACTTGTGTATAATCAAAGCTCTCAAGTCACCAAACAGTAGTATTCAGCTTCTATTCTTCAAACACAACGTTCCATCTGCACGTGGCTCCAGGTTCTTAATCATGCCATGCAAATCCTCTGTTCCGAAATTTTCTTCTTTTCTCGCCTCATGATAAGATCGTTTAAAACCCATCTAGGATCGTTTTACAAATAACATCATAAACATGCAGCGGAATATAAAGAACAATGATGTTATTAAACAAGGTTTTCTTCATTGAACGTTTTCCCTATTACCCCAACTATAACTTGGGCCTACACCAACTAATTATGGTGTACTAACTAACTAACTAACTAACTCCGGTGTACACACACACACCCCTTTACTATTCGACTCTCATCGGTCGATGTTTCTATGGATGGATGTAAAACCTATGTCTATGATCTCTTTATATAATAGAGACCATAAGACGTTACAAAGGAA
>BQNB010117494.1:0-21163 GCA_026074375.1 Tanacetum coccineum
GCTTGTTTTGTCATTTGTGATGTGTAGGTACGAATATTGCAAAATCACAAGAAAATGGTCAAAACCGGACAAACACGGACACGGGAACGGATAGAGTGCACAAGATTCGGAAGTTTCTAGCAAAGGGTCATCAACACTAAACTCTTGGTCAACTATTGGTCAACTCACAAAAGATAAAATGCCCTTATTGTTAACTCATTTTCATCAAAAGTCCCTAAACCCTAACACCGTTATCTCTTTTATATTAAAGAGATAACGATCGTTATCTCTTATATAAATCCAACACCAAAACCTGTTAACCCATAACCTATGGCCCAAACCCCACAAGCCCAAGTCAACAACCACACCCCTGGGTCAAACAATCTTATAAAAAGAAAACAAAAAGAAGGCGGGAAAGTTGGTTTTTACTGTTCAACATCCTCCCCAAGCTTACCATGTGTAAAAATCAAAGGGTAAATCTCAATTAATGGCATGGCTCTGAGATTCCAAGTACAATGTGCCATCTCAGCAAAGAAAACGTCATTTCTAGCTTTTGATTAGCCAAGACTCCTCAAAGGAATGACACGCGGGCTTACAAGAAACACACAAGAAATGAAAAATTACACTAAATCATTTGTTAAAGAAGTACAAAGCATCTGACACACGGATTGCCACGCTGGCAATCCGTGTGCACACTTATTGATCAATCGGCCTAAAATGAGGATCCAGTGATTGCAAGAAATGGACGCATGAGATTAAAAGATCAAAAGGAGCGTTTGAGACCTGGAAGCTTCTTCTCAATCCTATAAATAAAGGGGCACCCTCACTCACAAAAGGATCATATTTTTAGCAGTTAGTTTTTAGCAGCTTAGTGTAGCTTTTAAATTTAGCAAATGTAATTTTCAATTTAATGTTTTTTTTCATTTTCAAGTTGTAATCAGTTTTTCTATTAATAAAAGTTAAGTTTACTCATAATTCAATTGTATTTTATTTAATTTCATGCAAAATGTTTAAATAAGCTCTCTTTTGTTCACTTAAGCTCAATAAGCTCTTAAATCTACTCATAAGCTAGCTGTTTACTCAGTAAAGCCATCAAAGCTTATACTACTTAAAATCCACTCTCAAATATACCTCTGCTTTTAATATGGAAGGGAAGCCAGTAATGGAAGGGCTTCCAAGACCACACCAGCTTATCCTAGGATAAGCTGGAGCTTGTTGATAGCTCAAAAGAGCATTTATAAGCCTTGTTTGTGCAAAGGCATCTTGTGAGTTCATATTTCTCTCTTTTATAGCTTAATATTGCTCTCTAGTTTAAATTCTGCTTAAATTAGCTTAATACTTGCTTATTTCTGTTTAAATTTGCTCAGTAGTGCTTATTATACTTGTTTCATGCTTATTCAGTTAATTAGATAGTATAGATCTTAGTTTCTTAAAATCTGTCATAAAATCAGTGAAAACCCAAAAATAGTAGCATAGTATCTTAGCTTATTGTTCTGGCTTATTTGTTTGCTTAATCATGTTCATTATGTTGGTTATAAGCTGTCTAGTATCTGGTCATTAAGATTTGTGCTTTAAATCTCAAAACTATAAGCTGAAAATGGATTTTTGCATTTTAAAGGGGTGTTTGACATAGCAGTACTAACTGAGAGTTAGTACTGCTAAGAGCCTTTTGCTTTTTTTAAATTGATTTAAAACCTCATTTTAAGGCTTATAGTTAGAGGATTTAGGGTATTATTAAGTTTAATCTAGTCTTTATCAAGTTAACTAGTTGTTGATTTGAATTTGTTATAAAAATTTTAGTTTAGAATGAATTTTAAGCTTAAATATGTTCTAAGTGTTTATATTGCTTCATTTGCTCTTAGTTAAGTATACTTTAAGTGTTAGGAAAGAAATTTGTAACCTGCAATTGTTGGATTTAAGAATTGGTTAATATAGTGGTCAACTACATCAGTAGTTAAAAAGCTTAAAAGCCACTTTCAAGCTGAAAAATCAGCAGGTAAAAGTAGATCTTAAGTTTTCAAATTAAGTAAACTAGTAGATTGTAGGATAGATTACATTTGTTTATGCTTATTTTGTAAAAATTAGACTGTCAGCTTATCTGTTTTTAAGTGTAAAGCCAGTACTTTGTCATTTTTCATTAAACTTTGAAAAACAAAAAAAAATAGAGTAGATAGCTTTTTCAACCAACTTTTTCTTTAATCATTTGCATTTCATAATACTTTTCAAGTGATGTTTTCAGTAGTCTTTAAGCCTAGGTTTAAGAAGGTATAGGGATTATTATCAAGGATCCATTTGGTCACTCAAATTTAAGCTCAAAAGGTGCTATACTGTCTGTTTGGTTTCCAGTTTAGTATAAAAAGCTTAATTTGCTTATTTCAGCTTGTGGCCTTTTCTCTTGCTTATTTCTTGTTTAAACTAGCTTATTAGGTTAGCTTTAATTAGCATCTAGCTTATTAAGGTCAGTTGTAGCTTATTTTAGCTTTTCTTAAAAAATTCCAAAAACTCAAAAACAGTAGCAAATAGCTTTTTCATGTAGAATTTTTACTGCTTAATTGAGATTCAAAATGACTTTTGCTTATTGATTTAAGTAGTGTTTTAGCTTAGCTTTAAGTAGGTGTAGAATTTTTTGCCATAAGGAACCAGTAGCTTATATAAAAATAAGCTCAAAGTCTACCATTCTGTCTGTTTGGATTTCAGCTTTCAATAAGTGCTTATTTGCTTTCTTAGCTTTTTGCTTGTTCTTTGTGCTTATTCCTTGTTCACATTTGCTTATTAGGTTAGTTCTAGGGTAGTGATAGCTTATTTATTTCAAGTTTTTAGCTAGCATTAGTATAATAAAAAGCTAAATTTCCTTTAAGTGTTTTGTCAAGCTTTTAAGCTAACTTCCAGCTTATTTTCTAGTTTTTAGAAAAGTTGTTTTCACAAAAAGAATTCATATTTAGCTGTTTTAAAAGTTTGCTTTTAAAAGTTTTGAAAAATAAAAAAAAGGGGAAGAAGGGAAATCGTGGGTGAGTAAGGCTCGAACCCACGACCTCAACCTTCCTCAACCCTTTATAAACGCCTCACAACACACACACTCAACCAACGTGCCCTGGGGTCTTTTTCGGTTTAGGATTGCAATATTAATCCTTTATATACGTTTTAGTTCTTTTAGCTTATTAGGAGTTTTTAGCTTATTTCACAGCTTATTCGATAAGCTGTTTTGCCTAGCTTATTTTTCTTAGGATTGTCATAGTTTAAGCAATTTTTCAAAATTTTTTCAGATTTTTTATAAAACGTTTAGTATTTTTTATATTTAATTTTCCTTTAAATCGTTTTTAATTCATTAAAAATTATAAAAAAGTCAAAAAAATATAATTCTTTTTTAGAAAATTTTCTTTTAACATTTAGAACCTAGGAAAATTAGATTTGCTTTCGTAGGGTTAAAATTGAATTTTTTTATTTTTTTAAAGAACGAGATTGAATCCCGTTCACATTTTTAGTGTTTTTAAGCCCTAATCACCTTCGTTTTGGTATAGTTTTCTTTGTCCTAACTTTTTAGTTAATTTAGACTTATAAAAACTAAAAATATCATTTTAGGACTGAATTTTGTTAAATTAGAGTTTTTAGGTCCCATTTTGGATTCCCGATTTGCGTTTTTAGTTAAAATTTACTTTCCCGTATTGATTTCTCATAGTTAGGTTTAATTGTTCCTTTATTTGCTTACTATTAGGATTTTAGAAAACAAATCATCTACGAACCAATTCTAGTCATTGTCCAAATAACAAACGAGGTCTCAATTTCATAAGTCTTTGAGAAAACGACCCGGTAATCACTTACCGGTAAAACACATAGTATTTTTGTAAGATTCTTCCTATTACCTTTGTCCTCAAGGGTAGTTTTGGAATTTTCTTTACTTTGATATTATACGTATATACTATTAAGAAGATCAGACCCCTGTGAGGGCATTGAATTAATTGTAAGAAATTATGGATTTTTAGTTGCGATTTAGGACATCACTCGAGGTTGTTCGAGGTTGATGGTCTTCATAGCACTTGAAGCTTATGCAATGTAGTTTTCCCAATTTTGTATCTTGTGTTATGATTGATCATTATGTTGCATTCTCGAGTTTCCGCCATTTTTAGGGTGTGACAGATTGGTAATTAGAGCCAAGGTTATAGAGAACTAGGTGGATTGGCCTAGACTATAACCTAAGATCCGTCATTTAGTTGCATATATGATCTATGTGCATGGTGTTCCGCTTTTGTGTGCTTTTGTGTGATCGCAGTTTGGTGCTTTAGTTATGTCAGTCATTTAAATGTGTGAGCTCAATATTGAATATGACTGGGAAATGATGTGAATATAAGTACGGTGGCCAACGTAGTTATAAGTGTATCACAACTCACTCATACTTAATAATATTGTTCACACAAATCGATTTTGACATCGTAGGGTTGTGTTATGTGTATATCTGTATATATATAGTAAGATATTCTATATATATATATGCGAGTCTTCCTGCCTGCCTAACGTTGCCCATGTTCTCCCTCGTATAGATAATGCCGCCAAGGATGAGGACCCGAAGTGCTGGTCGGCCTGCTGCTGAATCACTAGGAGGGGGAACGGGTGTACGGGTTGGTAGAGGTGGAAGGGTAGAAGACCTAGGGAAGGTAATGATGAGCGTGTTGATGATTTGAATGGTCAAGGAAATGACCAAGGTATGGGAGCTAATAGGGGTGTAGAAGGAGTCAATGGGAATGTAGAGGGAGCCAATGGGGGAGCACCCGAATTCTCAACGATCATTGCCCAACAATTGTAGAACCTCTTACCCGCCATGTTGGCTCAGGTTAGTAACTGAGGAAATGTTGGAAATCAGAATGGTAATGTGGTTAATGAGAACGTTCAGGAGAACGTTAGGAATGTGATAGTGAATGGCAACCGGGTAGGTTGTTCATATAAGGAGTTCTTAGCTTGTAACCCTAAGGAATATGATGGTAATGGAGGTGTTGTAGTTCTTACTCATTGGATTGAGAAAATGGAGTCTGTGTATGATATGAGTGGATGTAGTATTGACCAAAAAGTGAAATACACTGCTGGTTCATTTGTGGGTAAGGCTTTAACGTGGTGGAACTCTCAAATCCGCAAGCAATTCAGGGTAAGGCTGCAAGGGTGAGTGAAAGCAATAAAAGGAAGTAGGAAGACCACCAGAAAAACATACACAACAACAATAACCCCAACAACCATAACCGCAACCACAACAACAATCATCATCAATAACCAAATAGGAGGCAGGAGACTGCTAGGGCCTATGCTACAGCTCTAGTTGAGGGTAGGGGTTACAATAGGAATTTACCATGGTGCCATAGGTGCAAGGCACATCATCACCAGGGTATGTGTCCTCCTAAGTGTGGTAGATGTAATAAACTTGGTTACCAGGAGAAGGATTGCCGGGTTAGGATTCCTGCTACAGGTGGAAATGCTCTACATGACATGACATGCTTTGGGTGTGGAGAGAAGGGGTACTATAGATACAAGTGTCCAAAAGGAAGGAACCAGCAGAAAGAGGGAGCTCATGCGAGAGCTTACGTGGTGGTTGAAAATCCATAGTAGAATCCGAATGTGGTAACGGGTACATTTTTACTTAATGATCACTATGCAAGTGTCTTATTTGATTTAGGTGCTGAGAGAAGTTTTGTGTCCACTGAGTTTACTCCTTTCATTGATATTACCTCGACTACTTTAAACACTAGTTACGAAGTAGAGTTAGCGGATGAGAAGGTTGTTAGTACCAACACCATTTTACGTGGTTGCACCTTAGCCCTGTTTAATCACGTGTTCAAAATAGACTTGTTACCAACTCGATTAGGTAGTTTCGATGTTATCGTTGGAATGGATTGGTTGTCATACCATCGAGCTATCATAGTTTGTTATGAGAAGATTGTCCGTATCATCCTTCTGAATGGCGAGATACTTAAAATCCAAGGTGAGAGGCCAGAAAAGGATCCGAAATTACTTTCGTGTATCAAGGCTGATGCGAAAAAGCTTAATGAAATTCGTATTGTTCATGACTTCCCTAAAGTATTTCCAGATGAATTGATAGGTTTACCTCCTGTGCGTGAAATAGAATTTCGTATCGACCTGATTCCAAGCGCGTTTCCAGTTGTAAAGTCACCCTACCGTCTAGCACCTTCCAAAATGCTGGAATTGTCAAATCAACTAAAAGAGCTTCAAGAGAAAGGTTTTATTCGACCAAGTCATTCACCTTAGGGAGCACCTATGCTATTTGTCAAGAAGAAAGACGGTACTTTAAGAATGTGTATTGACTACAGAGAATTAAACAAGCTGACTATAAAGAACCACTATCCTTTCCCCAGAATTAATGACTTGTTTGACCAATTATAAGGTGTGTTGTTTCTACAAGATAGATCTTCATTCGGGATATCATCAGTTGAGGGTTCAAGAAGAATACATACCGAAAACAGCGTTTAGAACCCGATATGGGCACTTTGAGTTCACAGTCATGCCACTTAGGCTAACGAACGCGCCAGCAATATTTATGGACTTAATGAACAGCGTCTGCAAGCCGTACTTGGACAAATTCGTAATTGTGTTTATTGACGACATCCTTATATACTCAAAGTCAGAAGAAGAGCATGAAGTTGACCTGCAGAAGATTTTAGACTTGCTTAAGAAGGAGAAGTTGTATGCTAAATTCTCAAAGTGTGAATCTTGGTTACAAGAAGTCCAGTTCCTAGGACATGTGGTCAACCGGGATGGTATCCATGTGGATCCTAGTAAATTTGAGTTGATAAAGAACTGGAAGACCCCTGAGTCACCCACAGAGATCCGTTCATTTTTAGGATTGGCAGGTTATTACCGAAGGTTTATCGAGACTATTTTTACAGATCGCGAGCCTTCTCACCATGTTGGACTCCATAAGAATATGACATATGTGGTGGCGGTGATAGCAAGAGAAGACTTCGTATTCTAAAAGAAAAGTTATGTTATGCTCTCGTGTTAGCACTCCCGATAGCCAAACGACTTTCGTGGGTCTATTGCGATGCGTCAAATCAAGGGTTTGGATGTGTGCTAATACAACGAGGCAATGTGATTGCATATGCCTCAAGACAATTGAAAATACATGAGAAGAATTATATCACCCACGACTTGGAGTTGAGTGCGGTGGTGTTTGCACTAAAAACTTGGAGAAATTATCTTTACGGAACGAAAAGTATCATTTACATTGATCACAAGAGTCTCTAGTATCTTTTTGACCAGAAGGAATTGAATATGCGCGAAGTTAGTGGGATTGAACTTTTAGTGATCTATGAATGCGAAATCAAAACCATCCTGCAGGGAAAATGTTGTGGCAGATGCGTTGAGCAGAAAAGAAAGACTCAAGCCTAGGCGAGTGCGTGCCATGAGCATGACTATCCAGTCCGGCCTCAATGCCAAGATTTTAAAGGTATAAGGCAAAGCTTTCAAAGACCTCACAGCCTCAACCGAATGGTTAAGAGGATTAGAAACACACTTTGAAAGGCGGGATGACGGTGGAATTTACTTCTTCGATCGGATCTGGATTCCATCATTTGGTGGTGTAAGGAAATTGATTATGGATGAAGCTCACACTTCTAGATATTCAGTACATCCTAGTGTGGACAAGATGTACTATGATTTGAGGGACTTATATTGGTGGCCTGGTATGAAGAGAGACATTGCTGAAATGTTAGCAAGTGTCTTACATGCTTTAAGATTAAAGCCGAACATTAAAAACCTTCAGGATTACTTTAGTATCCAGAAATTCCTGAATGGAAATGGGAGAAGATAACAATGGACTTAGTCATAAAGTTCTTACAATACAACAGTATTGGGTCATTGTGGATTGATTGACAAGTCGCTCACTTCTTACATATTCTTGAAGACTACAAAACGGGAAGCTGGCAGGATTATATCACTTGAGATTGTAGCAGAGGGACATGATGTGCCGGTGTCAATCATTTTAGACCGTGATGGTCGGTTCGCGTCTCACTTATGGCTAGCTCTTCAGAAGGCGTTGGGTACAAAACTAAACATGAGTACGGCTTACCACCCTGAGACCGACGGTCAGAGTGAGCATACTATTCAGACACTGGAGGATATGCTTCGAGCTTGTGTTATGGATTTTGGTGGCTAGTGGGAGACTCACCTTCTTTGGTGGAGTTTTCTTATAACAAACAGTTGCCAAGAGCATATTATGTGCGCACTTTCGCGGCTCTGTACTGGGCTGAAATGTGATCTCCCGTTTTATGGCTGAAATTGGGAGAAAATCAACTAATTGGACCAGAGATTGTTTAGGAGACTACATAAAAGATTATTCGATTTAAGGAAAGGTTGAAATAAGGCAAGGAGTCGCCAGAAAAAGCTATGGGATAAGAGGCGCAAAACCTCTTGAATTCAAAGTCGGAGACCGGGTATTACTTAAGGTATCTCCATGGAAAGGAGTTGTACGATTTGGTAAGAAATGAAAGCTAGCACCACGATATGTAGGACTGTTTGAAATAGTGGAGTGTGTCAGATTGGTAGCTTATTGGCTAAAGTTACATTAGGAGCTGAGCTGTATTCACGACACGTTTCATGTGACGGACCTCAGAAGATCGCTTGGCTGAGGTAGTTATTCAAGTTTCCTTTGGAAGCGATAGAGATTGATAAAAATCGTACGTTTTGTCGAAGAAAAAACCTATCGAGATCGATGGCTCAAGATGTGAAAATGCTAAGCGAAGAAGATTCTTTTGTTAAGTTGTTTGGAACTCTCGGCAAAGAGCTGAGGATACTTTGGGGAGAGAAGATCAGTTCATGGCTAAGTACCATATCTTTAGCCTCCACCTCGTTGCTAGTCTCTAGTTGAACTCTGGAGAACAGAGTTCCCTAAGGGGGATCGGAATGCGAGATTTCATAATTTTAGGTAAATAATTTTATTATATTTTTTTTCTTTTTTTCTTACCATTAAAGTTAGATTTTTTTTACTTTTACTTTCACCCGCAATTTGGGCAAACTTCGGTTTCTGTTAAAGTTTGAGCGTGCTTGAGAATGTTCTTTCGTATACATGCAATATCGTAGTTCGATATTTCTATTGCTCACCTCTAATTTTATAATCTTTTCTTTTGGTCATTTTTAGTTTACTTTGCATTTACGCCAAACCCTGCCTAAAGCTTTATTTTTCTTTTTCCTTATAAAATCACTTTTATTTCGTAACCAAATCATTTAGCTTTAATAAAAATACCATGATAAAATTAATAATAAAAAATAATTAATACCCTTATAACCCCCCCCCCCCCCCCGCCCCTCTTTGCCGGCTACACATCACATACACACACTTTACATTTTTTTTCACTTCTCTCTAAAAACATAATCATTTCAAGTATTACATGCAAATCTAAGAAGAAAAAAAAACCATCCATCTCCCTCCCTCTCTTGGCTGCCAAATTTTACCACTACTCTCACCCCTTCATACCTAACAACTTTTTTCCTATCATTTTATCTTCACAAACACATGTTTCCAAAGGACCCTTTGCCAAAGTTTGGTTGATTTTGAAGAAGTTTTGAAGGTGTTTTAGGGCTTTTTCTTAAAAGTGTTTGGTTAGGATTTTATTAGATCCAGTGGGTATCTTTCTTTTGGGTAAATAGAAGACTTGTGTTGAAGGTTTCTGGGTATTCATAGGGTTTGAATCTCAGCCCCTAGGTCAAGAGGGTTGTTGTGTTTGATTTGTTGTCTAAATCATCTTCTCAAGTAAGTTTAATCCTCTAATTTTTGATTTTTCTTTATGATTTGGTCCATGAAAAATTATTTTAATTTCTAGAAATATTGTATATATTGTGTTTGTTAATATGTTAATCAAGCATTTATGGCATTGTTTAGAGTTTTGTGGATTTGGTTTGAGGTTTGGGTGGATTTTGAATAAGTTTTTAGGAGTAGAATTGGACCAGCAAGTTGTTGCCTAAATTTCAAACTTATTTTGGTATTAGCAGACCAAGAGGATTTGGTATATTGATATACATAGGTGTTAAGTGCACCTGGCTAATTGGATAAATAGCACTCATAGTTTTCAAAGTGCTTCCGTTTCCGTGCGAGTCGATAGGTCGTACATCTCGTAATTCTTAAAAACGAGTAAGATATGCCCGATAGAAGTTTGGAAAGTGGAATGGTAAAATTCTGCATAGGATGTTTTTTTGCAGAATTTTTGGTCACCTTGCGAGTACCATATTTTGGTCAATTTAAAAGCTTTTCTAGGTTTTATTCATTCTAAAACTAATTTCGGGGAGTCTACTTTCCAACGAAAGAAGCCTCGCGGATTTTCAATAAGTATAGGTTAGTCAAAAGTAAATTGCAAAACAAGTTGTCGAAACTGTGATTAACGTCTAGTAAAAACTGGTAAAATTTTAGAAAATATAAGTGTAGCTTGTCAATTCACATAAGTGGTTAGAAACAAGAGATCAACAACGGGTGTGGTCATTTAGTATTTCTTTAAGGTTGTTAAGTGACTATGAAAATTGGTCGAAAGTGGTTAAAAGACTATATGCATAGAAGGCGAAACATTTAGGACGTTGTGATCAATGAATTAAGGCGCACACATGGATTCTATGATATAAGATTTTATATATGTCGAAACATATTATTTTCCTTTCTTTCTCGCGCTTATGCATTTTATGCATTTTTTATAAATATATTCTTATACGCACATCATTATTTTAGGTCGCGGTTCGGATCTCTCGACTTCGTTTCTTCATTGTTGATCATGAAGTTCGCATCGTTGTTATCGTTGTTCACTTGTTGTGATTCTCTTATCCGATACTTCTATTTAAGGTGAGTTCATAGCCCTACCTTTTCTCTTTTAATGATTTTCATAAACTGTTTTCGGGGTGAGAATACATGCTCGTTTACTAAGCAAATTTATTGATTTCTACTACTTAAGCGTTACATGACTTTTAATACATGGTTGTTTACTCATGAATTTACTAAAGCTTGATTTGCTTATTACATGATTTGAGATCACTAAATTCTTATATATGAAATCTGAGAGTTTTGAGCAGATTACTTGTTTTACATTGGACATAAGTGTTTTTCAATTGTATACTACTCCAGATCATATTATTGCCTAAGTACCCTTTGCCATTAAGTCCCATTTTCTATCATGAACCATTAGTTACTAGTGTAGTAAACGCGAGTGTTGTGGATAGATCTATCGGGATTGACAATCCCCGTCTGGGCTGTGGTTTCTAGATAACCATTAACGCATTTAACATTTGAGGTATTTCGTAGGATGTTTGGCAGCATCTGTATCTGTTTTGGGGCACAAACCTCGAGTACTAGTTTGATTACATTTCATTACATGTTAAGGTTCGGTGTCATGAGCTTAGTGCAATAATATATATTTCTTTTAGACTTGGTGAATTTGTTTATCTTGTCTACATTACTTTAGTCTTGTGGTCCAGTACTAAACATTACTTGATTTATTGAATCTACTTGGATTTCGGAACTAATACTTTTAAATGTTGTAACGCTTCTTTTCTTACTGAAATATGAAATTTTAATGCAACAAAAGAAAGAAAGTTTTCAAAGTAACAAACCATGTAAAAACCAGGATGCTCCTGAGTTTTATGAATTTTTTGAGATTAATGATTTGAAAGCTCAGCTACAGGCCAAAACCACACTAATTTGCAACTTAAAGAATCAAATTAAAAGTGTGAAGGAAGCAAGTAATGAAGCCAAGGTTAAACATGAAATTGATGTTTTGGAAACAATAAACATTGAACTAGAAAGTAGTGTGGCTAAATTACTTGCAGAGAATGAGAAGTTAAATGAGGAAAATGAGCATTTAAAACAGACTTACAAAGAACTTTATGATTCTATCAAAAAGACACGAATTCAGACGAAGTACATAATGACTCACTGAATTGCTCAACAAGTAATATAGTAAGTCTGTTGAACAATGTGATTTAAAAGCTCAGATTAATGGATAAGGTCTTTTGCGAAATGTTGCATTGAAAAACGAAAATTAAGAAAGTTAAAAGGAAATAGCGTGGATACTAAGTTTGCAAAAACCATCAATATTGGGGAAACCAGTTTTACAACCACCAGAAACTAGTCTGTTGTTTGACAAACCGAATGCGTTTAAATCTGTACGGAGCCTAACTTTTCAAAGCCACCCCCCCCCTCGGTTTGCCTCCTAAGTTGATGTGAATAACGTTTTGTCAAAACCAATCACTCCTCATTATTTGCCTAAAGTTCGAGAATATGTGCTTTGCAAAAACCTCATTACGTGATTGCGCCTTGGCTACATTTAGGAGAGTCATGAAGATACGTATTGTTCAAATGATTATGGGATCATTATCTCTTCTACAGGATGCTATGAAAAAGCACAAGAAAGAAGTATGGAATTCAAAACATTGTGTGATGCATACTACTAGTCTACAAAACACTACTAATGGTAGCAAACAAAAACCTAGGAGCAACAATCAAACATCTAGGAGTTTGCCTGTATCTAAGAGTAGTGGTGTAATGTCAAATGGTTATGAATTGTGTCGCTAGTAGATCACTCTAGGAATTCTAGTTCCTTTTATGGACTCCAAACACTTTGTTTTGCTCCAACGGTTCATACATGGGTCTTTTAATGCAAATCATGATATTTGTATTACAAAAATTTCTGAAAGAGGGGAATTATCGTTGCTAAGGTTCAATCCCTAAGAACTAGAAACATCAACAAACTCGTTGAACCAAAGAGTCATACTCAAAAACCTGGTAGGCAGATTGCTAAAGGACAAAGGTTTTCTCCCAAGAAGTCTTTCGCTTTGCATGAGAAACCAAACATCTTGTCTTAGGTGGAAACCGACAGGTAGAATTTTCAAGATTGCTGGTCTTAGGTGGTTTCATACTGGTACAGATGTTCACCGATAACACAACAATGTGACAGTGAACTCCAAATGGTTCAAATGTTGATATCACCTAACCCATATGATTGCGTTAAAACTATTAATGTCAGTGCTGGTCCTACTACTTAAGTGCAGGTACATCTTGTAATTCTTATAATTGAAAGATCAAATGTTTGGTTGACGAAAAGACTAATAAACTCTCATAAACCAGTGGTTCAAGGGATTCAAATCTGATGCACATAAAAAATGATGTTTGAACACTGCAGTTCAAGCCTCGGTCCTCAATGTCAACAAAATGACGTCTGTACACATCAGTTCAGGCCTCGCTCTTCAATGACAAAATGATGTCTGTTCACATCAGTTCAGGCCTCGCTCAATGACAAAAATGGCGTCTGCTGTCATCTCTCAGGGCCAAGCTCCATAAAAGAAATGAAAGGAGTACGCTTCAAGTGCGCTTATCTTTTAAAAGAAGGAATTCTTCTTATTTGCTGTGCAGTCTTATCAACTTCGTCTATAGTTATCATGCTCGTTCAGTCAAAAGTGGATCAATGTACATTAAGCTTGCTATTTTAAATTCAACGTGTTCAACAACATGGAAACAACAAATGCATTTTTGAGGGGGAGAAATGTGACTTTGTGGATCATTGCGGTTTATTCGGATATGATTTCTTTGATTATAAGTTGCTCCCATCCTCAAATGGTCTTATGGTCATTATGGCTCATTGTGCACCTCAGTTCAGACCCGGGCCTCCTTCATAATCTTTCTCCGGACACGAATTCTGAAAAAGAGAAATCTTCTTGTTGTTGACCATTCTTATCAACATGATTCATGCTTTTTCTGACAGCATCAACAAATGCAATTTTTAGGGGGGAGGAGGGAAGGTGAAGTACTTCATGTTGATTGATGTTTGAAAAAATGGTCAAATGACTCCTGGAACAATCAGTTCAGGACTTGTACCACAACCTCCTTCTCCATTGTTATTCTCTTATTCAATCAAAAATGGCATCAACAAATGCAATTTTTTAGGGGGAGAAGTGTGAATGTACTTCATGTTGATTGATGTGTGAAAAATGGTCATATGACTCCTAGAACAATCAGTTCAGGACTCGTACCACAACCTTACCTATCTCCCACAATAATGTTCCACCAATAAAGAATGACTGGGATTCGTTGTTTCTCTTAATGTTTGATGAGTAATTGAATCCTTCACCCAAGTGTTGTTTCAGTTGCTCTTGTAGTTTGTGCTCAAGAATCCTGTTGCCTTCAACGGTAACCTTCCTCACGACTATGATCAAGATGCATATCAATAAGTACCTCACAAATACCTCAGATTCATAATCTCAAGTTATTCCTCCTTGGTGTTGAAGAAGAGTATCATGATATTGATATTGCACACATGGAATACGATCTGTACTTTGGTCTTTGAATTCCAGAACCTAGTTCTGAAGAATCCTCTTCTCGAATTGTTATTGCGGTTTGGTGCTTTAGTTATGTCAGTCATTGAAATGTGTGAGCTCAATATTGAATATAACTGGGAAAGGATGCGAATATAAGTACGGTGGCCAACGTAGTTATAAGTATATCACAACTCACTCATACTTAATAATGTTGTTCACACAAATCGATGTTGACATCGTAGGGTGGTGTTATGTGTATATTTGTATATATATAGTAAGATATTCTATTTATATGCGAGTCTTCCTGCCGGCCTAACATTGCCTATGTTCTCCCTCGTATAGATAATACCTCTAAGGATGAGGACCCGAAGTGCTGGCCGGCCTGCTGCCGAATCACTAGGAGGGGGAACGGGTGTACGGGTTGGTAGAGGTGGAAGGGGTAGAAGACCTAAGGAAGGTAATGATGAGCGTGTTGATAATTTGAATGGTTAAGGAAATGACCAAGGTATGGGAGCTAATGAGGGTGTAGAGGGAGTCAATGAGAATGTAGAGGGAGCCAATGGGGGAGCACCTGACTTCTTAACGATCATTGCCCAACAATTACAGAACCTCTTACCCGCCATGTTGGCTCGGGTTAGTAATTGAGGAAATGTTGAAAATCAGAATGGTAATGTGGTTAATGAGAACGTTCAGGAGAACGTTGGGAATGTGATAGTAAATGTCAACCGGGTAGGTTGTTCATATAAGGAGTTCTTAGCTTGTAACCTTAAGGAATATGATGGTAAGGGAGGTGATGTAGTTCTTACTCGTTGGATTAAGAAAATAGAGTCTGTGCATGATATGAGTGGTTGTAGTATTGACCAAAAAGTAAAATACACTGCTGGTTCATTTGTGGGTAAGGCGTTAACGTGGTGGAACTCTTAGATCCGCACGCTAAGCCGGGAAGTTGTTGTTAGTTTGTCATGAAATGACTTTAAGTTTATGATGATACAAGAGTTTTGTCCTAGTCATGAGATGCAAAAGTTAGAATCTAAGTTGTGGAATCACGCTATGGTCGGGACTGGCCATGCTGCGTATACTGATAGGTTTCATGAGTTGGCTAGGTTAGTTCCACATTTGGAAACTCCAGAGAGTAGGATGATTGAAAGGTATGTGTATGGCCTTGCTCCACAAATCTGTGGGATGGTGGCAGCAACGGAGCCAAAGACTATACAGAAGGTCATACAAATTTCTGGTGCACTAACCGATGAGGCTGTGAGAAATGGATCAATTAAGAAGGTCGAGAAAAGAGGGAATGTAGGGGGACCTATCAAGGATAAAAATGGTAGGGATATTAATAAGAGGACTAGGACTGGGAATGCTTTTGCTACTACTGTAAACCATGTAGGAAGAGAGAATACGGGTACTTGGCCCAAGTGTACCACCTGTAACTCCTACCATGCACCCAGAGGGCCGTGACGCATATGCTTCAACTGTAACCGCCCGAGTCATTTGGCAAGGGATTGTAGAGGTGTGTTGAGGAATATAAATCCTATCAATGCTAAAAACCCAACTGTTAGGTCATGTTATGAGTGTGGTAGTACCGACTATGTCAGACCAGCTTGTCCTAGGTGGAATAGGGCACAAGGACTGAGAGAAAATCATCCAAATCAAGTTGCTGCTAATAACGGGGGTCAGGGTCGTGGAAACTAAGGAAACCAGACTAGGGGTAAGGCATTTTTGTTGGGAGCAGAGGAAGCTCGCCAGGATCCGAACATTGTGATGGGTACGTTTACTTTGAACAATCATTTTGCCACTACTTTATTTGACTCTCGACTATAGTTTTATTTCCACTACTTTCATACCTTTGTTAGGCTTAGAACCCAACGATTTAGGTTTCAGATATGAGATTGAGATAGCTAGCGGGCAGCTAGTAGAGATTGATAAGGTTATTAAGGGTTGCAAACTAGAAATCGAGGGTCATGTCTTGGACATCGACTGGATACCTTTAGGCATGAGAGTTTTCATGTGATTATAGGTATGGACTGGTTGTCTAAATATAAAGCTGAAATAATTTGCCATGAGAAGGTGGTGAGGATACCACTACCGGATGGCAAGGTGCTTAAAGTAGTAGGAGAGAGACCGAAAGAGAAAGCGAGATTTTTGATGGGTGTTAAGAAATAAGAAGAGATTGTTGTAGTTAGAGATTTTCCTGAGGCATTCCCGGATGATCTATCTGGATTACAGCTATTCGAGTAATTGAGTTTTGGATTGAGTAAATCCCTGGAGCAACGTCGATAGCTAAGTCTCCTTATCGGTTGGCACCTTTTGAATTGGAGGAGTTGTCGGGACAACTCAAGGAACTCTAATACAAAGGTTTCATTCGACCAAGTTCGTCGCCTTAGGGAGCGCCGGTGTTGTTCGTTAAGAAAAAGGATGGTTCTTTTAGGATGTGCATTGATTATAGAGAATTGAACAAGTTGACAGTTAAGAATCGTTATCCACTTCCTAGAATTGATGATCTATTTGACCAACTGCAAGGGTCGCAGTTTTTCTCGAAGATAGATCTTAGGTCTGGATACCATCAGCTGAGAGTGCATGAGGATGACATTCCAAAGACTGCATTTAGAACTCGTTATGGACATTTTGAGTTCACTGTAATGCCCTTTGGTCTGACCAACGCACCAGCAATATTCATGGATTTGATGAATAGAGTTTGTAGGCCTTATCTTGATAAGTTTGTGATAGTGTTTATAGACAATATCTTAATCTACTCAAGGATAACGAGGAGCAAGTAGGAACATTTAAGGTTCGCTTGGGGACGTCAAAATGAGAAATTGTATGCTAAGTTTTCTAAGTGTGAATTCTGACTAAGAGAAGTGCAGTTTCTTGGGCATGTGATAAATGGTAATGGAATTCATGTAGACCCTAGTAAGATTGAAGCTGTTAAGAATTAGAAAGCCCCTAGAACTCCAACTGGGGTTCGTTCATTCTTAGGATTGGATGGATATTACCGTAGGTTCATTGAGAACTTTTCAAAGATAGCTAAGTCTCTTACTATCTTGACTCAGAAGTGTAAGACTTTCGATTGGGGTAAGGAACATGAATTGGCATTTCAAACCTTGAAGGATAAGTTGTGTAATGCTCCTGTTCTAGCTCTCCTCGATGGACTAGAAGACTTTGTGGTATATTGTGATGCGTCCGAGATAGGACTAGGCTATGTGTTAATGCAAAAAGGTAAAGTGATAGCCTGTGCGTCTAGGCAGTTGAAAACTCATGAGAAAAATTATACTACCCATGAATAGGAGTTAGGTGCAGTCGTGTTTGCACTTAATATCTAGAGACATTATCTGTATGGGACTAAGAGTGTCATCTATACAGATCATAAGAGTCTTCAGCATATCTTTAGTTAGAAAGAGTTGAATATGCGACAGCGTCGCTGGATAGAGTTGTTTAGTGATTATGACTGTGAAATTCGCTACCATAATGGTAAGGCGACTGTGGTGGCTGATGCCCTAAGTAGGAAAGAAAGAGTAAAGCCTAAGAGAGTTAGAGCTATGAATATGACCCTTCAGTCGAGTATCAAGGATAGGATACTGACGGCTCAGAAGGAGGTTGTGGATGAGTTTGCAGGGTTGCAGAAAGGTTTGGATGAGATGATAGAACAGAGAAGCGATGGAACCTTGTACTACCTGGATCGAATATGGGTACCTTTGAAGGGTGAGGTGAGAACCCTGATAATGGATGAAGCCCATAGGTCGAAGTACTCTGTACACCCAGGTGCTGACAAGATGTATTATGATTTGAGAGATAGGTATTGGTGGCCTGGAATGAAAAAGGATATAGCTGAGTATGTTAGTAAGTGTTTGACTTGTTTGAAGGTTAAGGCTGAGCATCAAAGGCCATCTGGCTTGCTCCAGCAACCTGAGATTCCCGTATGGAAATGGGAAGGGATAGCTATGGATTTTGTGACTAAGTTGCCTAGGACTAGTAGTGGGCATGACACAATCTGGGTCATTGTGGACCGATTGACTAAGTCTGCTCATTTTCTACCTATGCGTGAGGATTATAAGATGGAAAGGTTGGCTAGATTGTATTTGAATGAGATAGTTGCTAGACATGGTGTGCCGATCTCGATTATATCAGATCGTGATAGTCATTTCACATCAAGATTTTGGCAGTTAATGGAAGAGGCATTAAGGACTCGTTTAGACATGAGTACGGCTTATCACCCTCAGACCGATGGTCAGAGTGAGCGTACTATTCAGACTTTAGAAGACATGCTTAGAGCATGCGTCCTAGACTTCGGGGGAAGTTGGGATGTTCATCTTCCGTTGGTTGAGTTTTTGTATAACAATAGTTATTATTCTAGTGTGAGGTGCGCTCTGTTTGAGGCATTATATGGTAGAAAGTGTCGTTCGCTAATTATGTGGGCTGAGGTGGGAGAAGGCCAGTTGATAGGGCCTGAGTTGGTGCAAGAGACTACTGAGAAGATCTCGCAGATTAACGATAGACTAAAGGCTGCGCGTGATCGTCAGAAAAGTTATGATGATAAGAGGAGGAAGCATCTAGAGTTTAGTGTAGGTGACTATGTCTTGCTCAAAGTTTCGCCTTGGAAAGGTGTGGTACGCTTTGAGAAGAAAGAAAAGTTAGCACCTAGGTTTGTTGGACCATTTGAGATTGTAGAGAAAGTAAGACCTGTGGCCTATCGGTTAGATTTGCCTGAGGAGTTGAACAGTGTTCATGACACGTTTCACGTGTCGAACCTTAAGAAGTGTTTGGCTGATCCAACACTGCAAGTGCCTTTGGATGAGATTTAAGTTGATGCTAAGTTGAATTTTGTAGAAGAGCCTGTGGAAATTTTAGAAAGAGAGTTTAAGAAGTTGAAGCGTACTAGGATTGCCATCGACAAGGTTTGGTGGAATTCGAAACGTGGTCCTGAATTCACGTGGGAACGTGAAGATCAGATGAAATTGAAGTATCCGCTTTTGTTTAGTGACGTTAGTGGTTGAATTTCAGGGACGAAATTCTTTTAAGGGGGTAGAATGTAACCTTTGCCCTTTTTGTTTTGAATATTTCATTTATAGTCCTTTGACTATTTGACTTTTGTCAGTTTAATCAGATTTGGTACCGTGTTGACGGTGATGATTTTATGAGAATTGTGATGAATTTTGGTTTATTGTGATTAATAATCCCTTTTGGAAGGTATTATTATGTTATTTGTATTCCGGGTGGTTTGACCCGTGAATTTGTGAGAAATGTTAAAAAACGAGTCTGACATGTCCGTTAATGTCCAAATGAGTTTTGAAAGAGTTTAAAGTAAAAATATGTCGTGTAAATACTCTAGGTTAATGGAAAAGAATTTTTATGGTGAACAAAAATGCTAATTAACTTTGGGGTAAATTTAACGGTTAAGTTTTACGAGTATTTAAGTGATCCCGACATGAAAAGAAAGGCCTGAGACTCCCTTGGATTCCATGGCCGGGCATAGCAACAAAGAGAGACAAGGAGGCTTAATTTTAGCTCATTTGTCTAAAGTTGTACACATATATGCCTTCCACTAGAAACATTTTCTTATAATCCTTATCATTTCATTTTCAAAAAAAACACACACATAAGAGTGTGTATGTGTGTGTTCGTCTGCCACTACACCACCATAATCCACCATAAATTTTCCAACTTTGATCCAGAACGTGATATTCCAGGTTGATACGAGTGTTTGGGTGTTCGTTTAAACAACGTTTGGGTTGTCCGGTTCGTGTCGAAATATACATTTTTGAAGATTTTCTTGTAAATTTTCAAATTTAAATTTCGTTTGTCCTTTTGGGTTTATTTTGATTCATAGATGTTAGTTTTACAAGTTTATCGTTGTAAAAATCAATTTTTGGAAACTAAACGAAAGAAAAAGGGTATGTTTGGTTCGTGTAGAATAAAAAGGAAAAGAGGGGTTTTTGAAGTTTTGATGTCGTGGTCGTGATGGTTGAATAATATATGATGCTAGAATGCTTATTTTTAAGCTATTTCTTAGCTTATTTTGGGCTTATATGCCACGAACCACTTCCCAAAATCACTAGGAAAGTGATTTTGATTATTTTTGTGTTATGGCGTATGTTGTGGACTATTTTTGAGACTTATGGTAGTAACCAAATGCGATACGTAGCTTATTAGCTTATTTTCAAGCTTAATATATGTATTTTTGAGCTATTGGACTCACGTCCCAATAAGTCTATTTAAGCCACGGCTTAATAGGAAGGCTTATTGTGGTCCGGATTATTTTTACTTATAAGTATATGCTTATATATGTAAATGGACCTTGATTTTAGACTTGGATCGTATTTTGGACTTATAAATGTCTTAATGGACCCTTGTTGGGCCTTAAAGCCCAATAAGCGATATTTAATCGTTGTGAGAATTTTGTCAGACTTTTGAAAGTGGAAATCTATTTACGACGTAATATTGAACAGTATTTTGAGAAAAATATTTTAGTAAACGTTAAAGATTTAGAATTTGGAATTTTGTCGAAAAGTGTCGAATTTATAAAAAGTGTTGAAAATAAGGTTTGAAACATTGGAAAACATTGTTTGAGCGTATGAGTCATGTCGAAATTTCGTAAAGAGTTTATACTTAGAAATTTTCCTAAAAACATAATTTTTGATTTTTAAATAATAAAATATTATTTTATTATTTTATTTATTTTATAAATTCACTAAAAGACAAAAAATATAATTTTTCTCGAAACTTCTCTAATTTGTTTATTATGAGTAAACATTTCATTTTTAACCGTATTATGACTATTTTGAAGTGACTAAGGTTTACCGAATGGACTTGTCGAAATATATTTATAATTATTAATTATAAATATTTATTTATATTACTTATCTATTTTCTCTAAATAGTATAAGTATGTATTATCGAGTAATGA
>BQNB010117495.1:7423-21162 GCA_026074375.1 Tanacetum coccineum
AACTTCAAGGCATTTAAAACTATGAAAGTATTTCCAAGCATTCCTAAGTCTTTTACAAACTATGAGGTGTTGGCAATATTGATCGTCTGTAGTTTAAAGCCTGAATTCACTAAGTCTCTAAGTCCATAAAGATTTAAACAAATGACATCTAAAGCACTTGAAGTTAATATAAATTAACTCCCCTTGAAATTGTTATCCGTCATTATCCAAAACTTTATCCATTATTTCATGACTTATTTTGAAAGACCATTTTACAAGATTGTTTGATGACAATTTCTCCCTCTCAAATAATGACCCATTTTCTATTTAAAGAGTTGTTGTCATTGTTTGAGTGATTGAATTGTCTTTTAAAAATCTTTTTGTGATTACTGAATAAGATTTCTCTTATTTTGACAAATAAATACACTGAAACGTACACTTATTTGATATAGGAAGCACGGGTTGTGATGCAAAGTAATCACAAGCCTTTACATGGTCATAGAGTAGACCATGCCTGAGAATAAATTCCCGTTGTTAGGAACAACTGTCTTTTAGATGACATGTTTTCCTCAAGGCGAAAAGCGGGTTACTATCAGAAATAATAGCAAGCCATATGGCATGTTTTGAAAACATTAGAAACTTCTGCTCGAACTTCATTTACAGGCTCGTATCATTGTTGAATGACATTTCTAAGACCGTAAATGTTATCGATTTTCAGAAGACATACCTTTTGAAAACTTCTTTTTGACTTTTTCTCATTTTTTAATTTTGTATTTTGATTTTGATTTTTTTTTATATAAAGTGATATGTTGGGTTGTTCTGAGTTATTTTGATATTACATTGATACACAAAGGTTATTCGAATAGGTACCATCACTATTTCAGTCAAAGTCATTACCCACTTTTTCAGACGTCTTCGGCGGTAAAACTTGCATAACCAGCTTGTTGATTAGAAAATTCAATTCTTTCTCGGCCAAGAGCTTTAGTGAAGATGTCCGCCATCTAGATACTCTTTAGTGACAAATTGTAAAGTTCGATCATACCATTTTCAACTTTACTCCTTGTGAAGTGAAATCTGAATGTTATATGCTTGGATTCTAGAATGTTGACGTGATTTGCAGCATAAGGACGATAGCGCTTTTGTTATCACGACAGTACATTGGAATTTTATTGAATCCAAAGCCAGATTCAGGTAAAGTGTGATCTCATCCAAAGGAACTGAGCACAACAACGGACAAGCATTATATTCAGCTTCCGTACTAGATATCGCAACGTCTTTTCTGCCTTATTAGTCGACCGCTATAAGTCTTTCACCCAAACGTTTTGTATATACAGGTGTGCTACGGGTGTTATCTTGTTCATAACCAGCATGATTCGGCATCTGCAAATGCTGTATTAGTGCAATGGAAGATCCTTCGGATACCAAAAGTCCCTGATGGTACAGTACCTTTTAGTATACGAAAGATCCTATTTTACCGCATTTAAGTGCTTTTCGGCCTAGGCGAGCCTGATACCGGGCACACATGTATATAGCAAATTGTAGGTCAGGTCTACTGGCTGTAAGATAAAGGAGGGTGCCAATCATACCACGATAGTGTGACGGATCTACAGCTCTTCTCTTTCTTTATCACATCAGTTTGGATTCTCCACCATGGAGTATCCACTGGGTCTCAAGATTCCAAACAGCCCATTTTCTTTAGTGATTCAAGAGCAATATTTAGTTAGTTTAGGATAGATGCCTCTGGACTTTGAGAAATCTGTAGTCCTAAGGAAAATGAGATTTTACCTATCATCGACATCTTGAATTTTGAAACACATGATTTTAGCGAAATTAGATCACAAAGGTTCAAGAGTAGCTGTAGCAAAGCTAATGTCATTGACATATATTTGTACCAGTAGAAGTTCCTTGACTTCTCTCTTACGGAATCTATTGAACAGAGAGGAGTCATCGGAGCCTTTGAGAAGTCATCTGGATATCAAGGATATGAAGACAACATATATACCACGCGCGTGGATGCTTGTTTCAACACTCTTAAGAGCTTTCTTAAGCTGATGTACACGATAGTTAGGTGTGTCTGGTATAAAAAATTCGTTCTGGTTGCTAACATAAACTCTTCCGCAAGAATACCAATTCAGGCATACGCAGCTTCACATTCATTTGATAGATCGACTCATGTTCATGAGAGCCAGCAAACGACCTAGAAAAATTCGTTATAGCCTCTATCGTTGCAACCGGATGTTGATGTGCAGCGATAAATGACTCTTCAAAATCGATTCCCTCGTCTTGTTCGATAACCGCAGACGAAGCGACCAACCGAGCCTGTTTTTCAGTAATACCTCCATAATCATCAAGTTAACCTTATAGATTCCACGTAAGAGTGATGACAAATGCTTTATCCAGGATGTAGGAACAAGTTCCCAAACTTCATGACGTTCAAAATTATTGAAGTTCTCTTGCATAGCTGTATCCAACAATGTTTGTGTTCCATGGTCTTTTTAGTTCTTAGGTTCGACTGATGTGGAGGAAGGCCATCATAGTAGCTTAATACTACGGCTTGTTCATGGACTTGTAGGTCGTGTGGAAACTCGGTATGTCGAGGATCACCGATTATTATTCTCAAGTGGGTGATCCCTTAGTCTATTGCTATTGTGTTCAGAAACTTGGTGATTGGGGAGGCACAATTGTAATGAATAAACATCCGTGCATGAGGAGTGATCGAAGTAACCTTCTGGAATCGGAATACAATAGTACGGATCATTACCCAATATGTGCAACTTCAATATACTATGATTAGCTTTTTCAATTTATGAGAAAGGATTGGAGTTTGAGTTTCTTGTGTTGTATGAGAGTTACTTGGCTGAATGGTGCATCTTGATAACGTGTAGTGGAGAGGTGAGACAATTATTAATACAGCATGTCAGGTCTGAACTACCTTCAGGAATAGGCGTACTGACTTTGGTACTTGTAAATCAAAATTAGGTGGGGGTTAGTGACGCATCAACATTGGTTGGATAATAACAAGTTATTAGTCAGATCCGAAGGTGGTCAAATGGTGTTTGAAGAGGAGGCTATGGCACGAGTCCTGAACTGATTGTTACAGGAGTCATATCATGAAGTGCGGGTCCTGAACTGCTGTGTTCAGAAGCCATCGCGGTCAGCTCATCAAAGTCAACATGAATGGTTTCAATTATTCGTCTGGTACGTCTGTTGTAAATCTGGAATGCTTTCTTCGTAGGTGCATAGCCAATGAAAATACCAATGTCAGCCTTCGGTTGTAACTTGCCCAAATTCTCGCTATCATTCGTTGGGTAGCAGAGTGCACCAAACACATAAAGATACGATAGATCAGGAGGTTTTGTCGTGTAATAAGCTTCGTATGGTGTTTATACGTGTCGAGGAACGTTTTTCATGGAACGATTTTGGGTTATAACAGGCGGTCGAGCAACCGCTTCGGCCCATTGAAAATAAAGGAGCTTTTGCATTAAATTAACATAGTGCGGGTGCTTTGCTTTAATTAGTGTACGATTTCATCTTTTTAACAGCACGTTTTGCTGTGGAGAGCGTGGCAATGAGGTTTCATGAGACGATGCCAACTCTTCTCATTATATTCACGCAATGTCTGATTAACACTCTCAGTTCCATTTTTGTTCTGATGTGAACGGACGGTTTCCTTAGCCGTCTTTGGATCATCTTCACAAATTGATAATAAAAACTGGAGCTTCATATTTTGATCGCAACATGTTTTACCCATGTAAATCAAAGAAGTAGGTCGTCGACAATTTTGTTGACGTTTTTAAGCAATGTTTTCAGGAGATCAATAGGCATGGGATGCCAGGAATGCATTGGGTTACATTTTGGATTTCACGCTTAAAGATTTAGGTGCATCATATTTTGGGAAAAGTATTGTCAACTTTTGTAATATTCAACAATGGACAAGTAAAGCTATATTCTTTTGTATTAAGTCTTTCAATTAAATCCAATGTATCATTTTAAACGACTTTTTATGTCGTTCTTATATATCTTGTGCTGTTGATCTTGAAGTAACACGCCCCGGACCCTTATTCCGCTGCGACCCAATTTGGGGGTGTTACAATATTCCTAAGTAAGAGTGTATAAAGATTATCCCCTCGAGATCCCGTCAATAAATCAACACCTTCTAAATTGGGAATGAAGCATGTATGTTGACGAAAAGCCACTTCGAGATTGGCATCACAGAATTGTCCCACAGAAAATAGATTATGCCCAAGTCCTTCAACGTAATAAACCCTTGAAATAGTAACATTCCCAATCTGATAGTCTCCATAACCTATTATCTTTGCAACTTGATCATTTCTGAATTTGACTGTACCCAAGAATTTACTGATGAAATTGGTGAGCTGAGAGCGATCTCCGGTCATGTGCTTCGAGCAACCGGAGTCCAAATACCAGAGGACGATTTGGACAACCTGCATTCATTAAGAGAAGTAGATGGAATATTGGTTTTTGTGGATCCCCAGGATTTACTGGGTTCCTGTTTGTTAGCAGACATTGGTTTAATAACCTTAGTTTTGCTGACGGACTCAGTATTCTTATTCTTCCTAGGTTTCCTTGAGTATACCAATTTAACCACAGGTTTGTGTGATTCACATTCTAGAACTATTGGTTTCCTAGAAGGCACTTCATTAGTAGTGGTAATCCTAGTTAAAGGGCACGCATTTCCTACAATAGTGAAAGTCCGACCGGTAGGTCTCCAAATATATCCTATCTGAGTGAACACTTTTGGATCAACAAAGTGGGTCTCAGTAGCCTCCTTATCTAACGCTTTTCCTTTAAGTTTCCTTAACTCATTTTTGAATTAGAAACACACAAATTATCAGAAGACATGCAATCATCACCGTTAATACAGACATAATCAAAATTATCATGTTTCTTGGAATTCTGCACAGACGCAGATCCATTAACTTTAACAGTACCATTCCTTTTATTCAAACTAGATTTAACGTTCCTAGGGTGAGCTTCTACTTTATTCTTCGAATTACTACTTGGTGTTTGCAGAATCTTATCATTCCTGGTATTGCCTGAAGGCTGTGATCCGCTAGCACTAGTAGAAAGTCTTACTCCTGTAGAATGCAACACACGCTTGTTAGAAACTATGTTTGAAGTCGAGTCTGTTTTTATGTTTTCTGTGGATGTGAGTGATTCGGCAAACCTAACTTTCTTGTCCTTTTTCCTCGGTGTGACCGCAACTAATTGAGGATCAAAATTGTTGATGCTAGGGCAAGTCCTACTTATGTGTGAAAGCAATTCCTGAATGACTTTGGTATACCTAAAGGCAGACTCTAAAAGTAAATCTTGAGGATAATTCACTTTTACATGTTTGACTATATCCCTAAGGACCAAAGCTTCTTCCTGAGTGTGCTTAATATAGGAGGAGTGAGCAGTCCTTTTATTCAACAATTTGGGCGTGATTGTTCATTATCGTAGACATTTGGATTAACAGGAGTGGGCTCTCAATAGCCTCCTTATTCTAAAGCTTTTCTTTTATGTTTCCTAACTCTTTTTTTAGGGCTGCTTCGGGACCAAACTTGTTCCTGAAGTTTTGCATTTAAATCAGAAATTTCCCAGGACTTTATATGACTTGTTTGATTAAACGCATCACATTGTTCTTTTGATAGAAACACATTTGTTTAATCGAGTCATAATGTTGCTTAATAAGTCTGTTTCAGAATGCTTTCTCAGCATACAAAGTTTTGTCTCTCTATGTTTCCAATTCAATGTTGAGAGTCTCAATTGTATCCATGTCCGTTTTGACTTTGAATATCATCCACATTTCCTTTTAAGGATCTATTTGTCTTTCAACTTGACAATGACTGTGTCTTTTCTCTTGGACTGAGCTCTCAATTCAAACAATGATGTAATACTTGGAGCATTTTGATCTTAAAACTCGTTTTTCTGTTGAAAAATTTTTGATTAAGTTGAGAATCAGCTTCCATAAAGTGATGCAATGTTTTCATGAGTTGTAAAATTCTTACAAATGTTTATCGTAAGTTTTCTTTATAAACAACTCATCCTTTTTGTTGAGAAGCTCCAGTCTTGAGTTTGAGACACTTTTGACTTCATTCACAGTTTCCAAACCATCATTCAAGACAAATTCACAACAGTTTTTACTATATCCATGAACAAATGGCTTGTACAAGGAGTCGTTCATTTTCACTCAAAAACTTGATTCATTTTGATACTCGAAAGTTCTGCGACTTCAAAGCGAGTTGTTCGACAGCCTGTTCCATTTGATAAAAAGACATTTTCGACACTCGGCAAGTTTCATCAACTAAAGTATTTGAATGATGTTATTAAGACATCTTTAAGTCTTATTATTAACGGTATTAATTTCTTCTCGAATTAACAAAGCCTTTGTATGTTCAAACCCCCACGTGCCCTCAGTGATAGCTGTGACAGTGGTTCTTTCTTTGACAACCAGATCAAAGCCAGCAAGATGGCGTTTAAGCTCTTTCAAGCTAGTATTCACCATACTCACTTTAGGAAGTTCTTTTGGAACCTCAACCGTTATTGGTTGTGGAAGAAGAGTGGGTCTAAAGGTGGGACCGAAGTCGCTTTCCAATAGGCATGTTCACTATATAAATCAGATTGTCAAACAAATCGTTTGTTGTAATCGTTATTAAGAACAACATAATTAATGGGTTTAGTGTTCACTTTATTTTTTACAACCATTGGATCTTGTTCTTTCAAAAGCATTTTTGAACGACTCTCTTCACAAAGCATTAATGTCTCAGTCAAAATCAGGAAATCACAAATAGTATCCATTTTAAGAATGACATTCCCGTCATACAGTTTTGGCTTTGACTCCCGAACTTTCTTCAGATAGAAAGGTTTTTCAAAACCGATAGCTTGTTTTGTGGAATGATCATAACAAATTTTGGATTTAGTCATCATATGAACAGTTTGCGCAGATTGACCTCTTTTGAAAATGATATTATCAAGTTGCTTAATTTTCTTTTCTAAAGCAATTTCTCTATCAATATTTCTGTTTTCTTCCATTTTTAAATCATTTTTGAGATCAGAAACTGTTTTCATTAAAGAATCCTTTTCTTGCACTTGTTCAGAAAGAGTTTGCTTAAGACGTTCAATCTCGGCATACTGTTCATTTGATCCTAAAAAACTGTTCTCAACATTTTGCATTTCTTTCAAATCTTTAACCTCTTCTTTATATCTGTCAAGCTCGGTAGTCAAAGCTTTATTGGCACTTTTATATTCCAGATTAACATTGGTGCAGTTCATCACTTGGGTATTTAATTGTTCAAACATAGATAATATCAGGGCATCTTGTTGAGCAGAAGAGTTAGAATTCTAGACAGTTTCCTGTTGTGTTTCACTCAGATACTGAGAATAAGGAATGATATTGCTATCACTGGTTATTTTAGTTTCTGTCTGATTCACATCATTAGACTGTTCAGAAGACGTCATTATCTGCTCACTTTGATTGATTAAATCATAGGCCAGATTATCCGGATTGTGTACCTCAGTGAGTGCATCTGAGCCATTCCTGGAAAGATTCACCATGAGAGCAATCTTGGCTGAGTTAAGTTCATCACATCAGAGTCTTGGCATCCAGATCATCGGCTTGATAAGCCGCATTGTGGGTAATGACAGTCTGAGAGGTTTGAGTGTCAGGAAGTCCTGGATCTGCCAAAAATGCTATTTCTTCTGTGTTTAAAACCTTGACCACTTAGCGTGAGCTTTAAAACATCAACACTTGATCATTGAACCATGTTTAATCCTTTTTCTCTTAGGCATAGTACACTACTTGGAAATATGACCCTCCCCTTTGCAGTTGTAACAGATGACAGTCCGTTGTTTCCCTGTGTTGCTTCCACTTGCTCCAGGAGTGTATTTTCTCGTTGTTCCAGCAGCATAAGTAGTTTGTCTCCCCTAAACAGGTTGCACAGTTACTTTTCCATCATAGATGGTAGCTTGTTGACGAGGGTTTGATGAAGTCCTTAGCTGATTGTTGGTAGTAGGATACCGGGATGTGACAACAGCAGTTAAGAATGACATCATGTGATTGATTGCATCAATTGGATCATCCCCTTTCTGGAACACTGGAACAATTAGACCGGAGTCTGGTTGGGAAAATTCAGATTGTTGATGTTGGTAAGTTGTGGGAGCATATTCCAATTGTGGGATGGATGATTGTGGAGAATAAACATTGTGGTGAACTGAGGATTGGTACTCATTTAATGGATAAGTAATTGAAAGAGGTGTTGATTGACTGGTTGTGAATTGTTAAGTCTGATAAGGTGTTACAACATAAATGATGACTAGATCTCATACCCGATGATGGTGCTGGTAATGAATGATCAGAAGATGAACGACTAGATGCATAATAAGATAAAGCATTTGCAAAAGAGTCTGAAGAAGTCTTTGATGATGAATACCTCAAAGAATCATTCGAATAAAAATGATCTGAAGAAGAGTAGTCAACTAAATGTCTCACATTAAGACGATGAGTGGGTAATGCTCCAACCCTCTTCCTCGCAGTCATTATGTGTACCGGCACATTAAGATGGTAGCGGTACGGTCGACCATGAGGTATAGGCTGTCTAGGTGCAAGAACCATGACTCGACGTCGAAGTGCACCAGATGCAACAAGTGAACTCTGAGTAGAAAGGGTAGTCTTAGTGAATGGTGTACCATGGGTAGGTGATGATGGTGTATCAGGTATATCACTGTCTGAAGAATCATTGGTTGATGAAAGAAATGGTGAAGTAGCTGGTAGTGGTGGTATATTATCTGATGACGGATCCTCGGATGGATCAAACTCCGTATAAGATGCGGGTGAATAATCAGGTGATGCGGGTGTATAATCAGGTGATGGTGGTATAGTGGGTGAAACAATAGGTATCAGTGTGGTATCAATATGGGTAGTAGGTAGAATTACCGAAGGTGTAGTGTCAGGAATAGTGGTAGGGATAGTACCAAACAAGATAACTCGTCCAGTAGATGTCCCCACACTCTCCTCTGATGAATGAATCTGATGAAACTGAGATAACAAAGATAGCCATGACCTGCACAAGCAAAAGTGTATATAAATATCCTTTATACCAACCATGCATGATGCGAGAAAAGAATGATCAAATGGGTAAATGAACGAATGAATGAATGAATGAATAAACCATCGAATGTAGTACCGTGAAAAGAATGCAATATAATTATAGTAGTATTAGTTATACTTAGTATTTAATTACAGAGTACATATACATATTACGTATATGTAAAATCACGTAAGGCACATATAATCACGTAGGATCACATACTAGTTATAGACCAGACCTAGTTTATACTACCTGGTTCTCTATAACCTTGGCTCTTGATACCAATCTGGCACACCCCCAAATATGGTCCCGTCCGATTTAGTGTCCAGGGGCGTGACGTCACTGAATATCTCAAGTACAAAGCATAAAGAACGACCTCTAAGGGTATGTTTAAAAATAAACACCATTGCATAAATTCAAAATATTAATAAGTTTTACATTGATCAAATTTAAAAGATTCAAAAGTTAAAATGCAGAAGTTTAAATAAGTTCAACAACGGTATTTTAAGACATAGATAAATTTCTGGTAAACCGGTCAGGGTAAATAGACTTTATATAAGTCAAGCAACAACGTTCATGCTAAGCACCTGAGAAAAACATGCTTAAAACATCAACATAAAGTTGGTGAATTCATAGGTTTAGTTCAAATGTAATTACAGTGGACCACAAGATTATCAAAACGTATGCGACAGTTATAGGAGATACAACTTCACATAAAGAGGCTTTTACGTTGCACTAAGCTCATGACACCGAAGCTAATACTGAAAGATAGCATGTATACTGCTATATAAGGCTTGCCACTCAGGTGTCTGACCAAAGACCACCTAACTAGTTTCGACATGACATATATCCATTAGTTCTTGGCAACCTCAGACTAGTAAGTGCTTCTTACCCGGATAAGGATAATTAGTCCTAATAGATCTATTTATTCACTCGCGCTCACTTAACCAGCCAGTCGGTTAAAGGTGATTAACAGTTCATGATAAGTCGGGCAATAGTGGTCTAAACGCTACTTAGGCAACACGTAAATGGGGGATTTCTCACGTATAGTACTTGTGTCCAGTTTTAAAAGCAAGCAATGTTTCTCACCCCAAGTTATAAAACAATTAATCAAAACAATTAAATGTGGGGCTATGAACTCACCTTGATTGGTGAATCAAAGAAGAATAGTCTAGAATAAACTCACACGATAACGAACGACGGTTCGTAAAGACAACCTATGAAATGAAGGTTTGGTTTAATATTGGAGTAGTGTAGAATTGCGGATAATGCATACGGATTTACTAGTGTACTTTTGTTAATATATTTTAACACATTTCTTATGTTTGCTGACCTCCGTATAGTCAAACTTAAAACCAAAATATTTTTTGTCTATATTCTTTATATTAATTGTTGGCTCTTTAATTGATGAGTAAATATTATAGTACAAACAAATAATAATAACTTGATATATTAATATTACATACACATATATGTCTAAGTAAAAATATATTATATATATATATATATATATATATATATATATATATATATATATATATATATCTATATATATATATATATATATATATATAGTTAGGATTAAATGGAGACGTTTTTCTTAAAAATCATGGACAAATCAATTTGCTCCATCTAACATCAAATTAACTTTCGGAAAACTCAAAATGGTGCATCTAGATGACTCGAAAATGCATTAATGAAAGTCGTTGCATCTCAATGTGTGGTTTTTAGTCACTTCTCCCACTTATTATTATAATTTACTCTCATGGATTCCCTAATACATATATATATATATATATATATATATATATATATATATATATATATATATATATATATATATATATATATTGTTCGGCACTTTAATAAATTCTCGTATATCTAGTTTTATCATGTGCGTTTTCTAATATTTACTAAGTATAATAATTTATAAAAATTTCGGCATGACCCGTTCGTGTTTACACGTTTTCCAAAGTCGTAGACTTTAATAAAAACCATTTTCAAATCACTTTCAATCCACTTTTCATAATTACAAACTATACATCATCAAAACCCTTTTATTATTTAATCAAAAGACCATTTGGACCCTTATTGGGCTTTTAGGCCCAATAAGCCTAATCTTATTACTCGTAACGTCCAACGTTCAAAATAAGTTAAACGTATAGCGTCTAAGTCGTACACTATTAAATAAGCTATTAATGAACTTATTCAATAAGCTACACCGTAGCTTTACGCCTTGGTGTATTGTATTTATGTTGGGCCTTGGCCCGTTAAGTCCAAAAATGTAGTTTTACTTATCCATATAGTCCGATAAGCAAAACATTAAATAATAAACAGGCGACTTAATAATAAGCTATCAATAAGCTTATAATAAGCCACAATAAAATAAGCCGAACCACATAAGCTCAAGAACAAGCTCGTGGTGTTGGTCTTGTATGTGGGACGCGGCTAAAAGCCCTAACAAAACATATTCGGGCTTATTTATTAAGCCGAATAGGTTTACCATTTGTCCTTTCAAAATAAGCTAGAAAATAAGCTAATAAATATAAGCCGAAACAAAATAAGCTAAACAAACACTTCTTCTTTCTTTCCTTATTTGGGCCGAACCAAATATAAGCCCATTAAGCTCAAAATAATCAAATAAGCTTTTCCAAAAGCTTATTAACATAAGACGAATATAATAAGCTATAACATACCATTTTTATTATACAAAAATAACCATGATCACAAAACTATACTTCCCTTATATTTTCTTTTATTATTTTTGAGTAGTAGGCATAACCTTTTAAGGTTTATGTAGTTTTAAAATCTTTGTTTTTACAAAATAAGTTGTACAACTAGTATGTATGCATCAAGATGATTATGAAAGTACAAGTTATTAAAAGGTTTGAAGACTTACAAAGATTGAAGGTTTTTAGAAGGATGAACAAGACTAAAACAACCCAAATATCGTTTAACAAATACCTGAATAATACAAATGATCAAACCTTCAACAAATCTTCAAGAGTTTATTATCAAAGATGAAAATTTTATGGATTTATATAAAATGGGTCACACGCTTATCAAGGCGAGTGTTGTAGTGGAGTGGTGTGTAAAGCTTTGGTTGAGGTTGGTGAGGTCCAAGGTTCGAGCCTTGCTCACCCTAGACTTTACAATTTCGCAAAGTTTTTTTTTATTTTGCAAATTTTTTTTACACAAGTCTTAAGGACTTAAAAATAAGCACTTTTAATAAAAACAACTTTTTTAGAAACCACAAATAAGCCCTCAAATAAGCTGTAAAGAATCGAAGAGGCTTAATTTACACTAAACGACTAAATGGCTAAACTGTTTGCTATTTAAGCACAAATAAGCAAATGAAATGGTAAAATAAGCAAATACATATATAGTATTACACCTAATAAGAAAATCTAAACAAAAATAAACTAGGAAAACAAGCCAATAAGCCCAGAATTCAAATAAGCAAATTAGGCCAAAAACTACTCAAACAGCCTAATGGGCACATTTTGAGCTTAATTTTAAGCCACAAAATGGAACCTTATGGCTATAAGACTTGTAAAACCTTAAAATCTTTACTTTAAGCTATAATAATCAACAATCATAAAACAGTTTGAAAATCAAATAAGCCCTGAAAAGGGCTTAAGAAAAAGCTGTTTGCACTCGGTAAGTGCTGATTTTTTTGGTTTTCTTTAAAGACAAAAGCCAAAGTTCAGGCTTAATTTTAGCTATAGAAAAGAGCTTTTGAAAAAAAAACAAGCTCAAACAGATTGAGCTTAACTACCAAAGAGCTTATGTTTTTAAGCTCAAGTCCTAAAAACAATTTTAACTAACTTAAATTTGAAAATGAAAAAGGACTTTTAAAACTAAAAAAATGACTTAAAGACCTTGACAGATTTTTACTAAGACTAGACTAATCAAAAAGATATTTATACTAATGCATTATGACCCTAAAATAACACAAAAACAAGACTTAAAAGTGGTTTAAAAAGTCTTAATCAAATAAGCAATTTAGAACTGTTCTATCACCACAGTTTAAAACACCAATTAGAAAAAACTTAAAAACAAACTTTTAGACTTTAAAACTTTTGAAAACAACTTAAGAACAACTTAAAAATGCTTGAACAAGTTGCCAAAGTGACCCAAATGGTTTTTTATAAGTTTTGACCCTTTTGACACCTTATGCCAAACACTCCTTTAAGTTTGAAAAATACATTTTTAAACTGATATAAACTGATTTAAGCAAAAAGTTCTGAAGATAGATGAAAACTAATCAATGTTAAGCAAAAATAAGCACAATTCAACCACAAATAAGCATTTAAATAAGCAAACAAAGATTAAGCAGATTAAGCTAAAAAACAGTTTTAAAGTAAAAGCATGAACAGATGACATATAAGCATTAAACAAAGACCAATAAGCATAAAATAACAGTAATAAGCAAGAATAAGCATAAATAAGCACATGAACAGTGAATAAGCAAAAATTGAAAGATAGAAACTTACAAAACCCTTGCTCAAAACAGGGTAAAAAAAGTGATCTACAAGCTCTAGCTTGTCAAGGACAAGCTAGTATGGTCTTATAAGCTCTTCCCTGGCTAGCTTATCTTTCAAATTGCTAAGGTAATTTATGAGTGACTTTTTTTTGATTTTTTTGGTTTTTAAGACAGAAAAGATAAAC